>VZTI01003657.1:102067-113967 GCA_013397865.1 Struthidea cinerea | reverse complement strand
AGCCGGGCAGAGCCCGCGGGGCCTCCCCGTGGGCCGTCGCTCCAGCCCGGCAGGCCCTTTGCCCCCTGCCCGGGGCTGGCGGCCGCCGCAGCGGGCGGCGTGAGCCAGCGTCCGGCCCGCTCCCCGCCGCTGACAGTGTGGTCTCTCCATGCAGCTCTGCAGGAGAATTTGGACAAGAAGCTGTTCGGGCAGCACTTGGTGAGCAAGGTGGTTGTAAAAGCCGTGAGGGGCTTCTTGAACAACACCAACGCCAAAAAGCCACTCGCGCTTTCCTTGCACGGGTGGACTGGAACAGGCAAAAACTTTGTCAGTAAGATCGTCGCCGAAAGCATTTATAAAAGAGGTCTGCAGAGTAAATATGTCCATCAGTTCGTGGCAACTTTACACTTTCCTCACGCTCACAGCATCAATCTCTACAAGGTAAGAATGAGCTGTGCTGTAATGAGTTGCAAATGTCACGGCATGATAAGTGCTACAGACCTAGATGTTATTTTATGCAGTAAAGTGTATGCAATGCCAGTTTTGGAATCTTCTGTACAGAACTCTGTAGATCCTAACATCCATCAGGATTGGTTTTCCCATGAATGTAAAGGTTTTTGTGTGTGTTTTGAGCCTCTCTTTAGGGGAAGAGTGATATGGTTTAATTTTCATTCTGCATTTTGCTTGGAGATGGGACTGACTTACGGATAAACATGATTCCTGGTTAGGTGATATGTTGGTGGGCACTGCAAAAAGCCAAAATGTTCATGACTCTGGGAAACAACCCGGTGACCTGCAGGTTTGTCAGGCACCATGGCAAGCTGGCACTGGCTCTCTGAGGCATCATTGTCTGTTCTGCTGCACACTGAGCAGGTTATTTAGTTTTCTGTGGATCCGTTTCCCATCTGTAAAGCAAAGTCACAAAATACTCTGCTGCCAGAAAGGTACAGGTGAATGTATTTGGAATTGCGTGAGTTCTGTCGGCAGGGAGATACCATGGAGCAGTAGCTCAGATGTGTTTTATGGGTTTTTTTGTTCTTTGTTCACAGCACAGTTTGAATGAGTACCACTGTTGTAGTACTGCACGTTGCTGTTCAGTTTGTATATGTTAAAAACGGGAACAGGATGGTCTACAAACCTGATTTCTAAATGGAGGAAATAGACATTTCCTCTTTTACAACTTATTTCCCCCCTTCTTTTAACTGAGCCTTTTTGAAATAAAATGATGCTTTTCTGCATTTGTTTTGAGGTGAATACATTTGGGAAATTTGCTGCCCAAGGCAGTAGGAGGAAGTATTGCTGCTTATCCCCAATACACCTGCAGTTCATGGACTGAGTAGAGTAAATTAAAAAGTGATGAGTCATTGAAAATAGTCGGAACAGTTATTTCTCATTCATCTACCAGCACATCAACCCTTTTTCCCCCAATTAATGCATTATGGATCTTGATGTAATACTCAAGAGAAAAATGCAGTGCTTAAGTGAGAGAATCTTTCAGTGCAATAAAGCATTAGCCTTTCTGGACAACAGTGTTTTATAAAAAGGAGTTGTAATTGTCTTCATTTAACTTCTGATTGATTAAAACACAGAGAATTAAATTTTGTTTCTGCTTCTGCCAGTGACTTCAGGTGCAATTTCTCACTGCTGCTGCCAGGTAGCAAATTTAATATTGTTTATATTAAGGATGTTTAGTCCAAAGTCCTGCCAAAAGTCATAATCCGGCTTGTCAGGGCATGGCTTTGTGTGGCTGTTCCTTGGTGGGACCCATTTTTTGTCCTACTGTGCACTTTCATTTTTGCTTTTTACAGGAATATCTAGGAGAATTCCTGCTTGTCCCATCCTGTCTCCTGGTGTCTTAAGGTTTTTCAGAACCAGCACGAGATTTTGTTGAGGTTTCATTTACCGTTTTTAACCATGTTTTAGTCAAGAAGCCAAAGCTATTAAAATGACACCACTGAAATAACTCCTACAGGACAAGGTTCCATAAACAGAAAGTGCTATTTTTTCTGTCTTTTCAACACAAACTCTTTCAGCATCTTTCATTTTTATGGCACTCAGGACCAGTTGCAGTCGTGGATTCGGGGAAATGTGAGCATCTGTCCCCGATCAATCTTTATATTTGATGAAATGGATAAAATGCACGCAGGGCTCATTGACTCAATCAAGCCCTTCCTGGACTACTATGAGCTGCTGGATGGGGTGTCCTACAGACAGGCCATCTTCATCTTCCTCAGGTAAACAGTGGCTTCTCAGGCTTGCTGTTCTGTACACTCCATGCTTTTACTTCATAACTTCAACTTTTAAAACTACCCCCAGCTACAATCTCTGTTTGCTCTTTACTTAGCAATGCAGGAGCTGAAAAGATAACAGAGGTGGCACTAGATTTCTGGAGGAATGGGAGGACAAGGGAAGATATCCAGCTCACAGATATCCAAAATGCACTGTCTGTGTCCGTCTTCAACAACAAAAATAGTGAGTAGAACTGGGATTGCTTTTGAGGTGGTGAAAGTTACACAGAAAGGATGGGCTGCATTTAGCTGCATTTTTACAAGCTATGGTTTCTTCCTGATGTGGCTTCCAGTTTTTGGCTTGTGAGGAGCAAAAATGCAGTTTTGGGGCCTGCAGATGGCTCCCAGGATGTGTGAAGATTAAGGAGCTGTGTGCACCTTGGCCACCAGCCTGTTTGCTGCCTGTTGGACTGCATGTGTTGGGGGAAGTGCTTCATAGGTTTCCTCACACAAGACTTCTGGTGAAAAGGGGTTTTAACATAATTAGGCTCTAAATTTAGCATTGGAAGCAAACTCACTGTACTTCTGAAAAAGTTTAGACGTAAGCTCCAAAAAAAGGAATAAGAAAACTTTTCTGGGAGAGCTGATAAGAGAAAATCTGTCCCTCTCTAGGTGAGAGAGGGAAAGGTATGAGACCAGCACCTGGAGAGCAAGGCTCAAGCACAGTCAAAATTCATTCATTCAGCTTAAAGGACCACATTTATGTGTCTGTCCAAAACTTGTGCACAAAGTAACATGAGAAGGGGCTTGTATTGACTTGTGCATTATAGACCTCTAAAATCCCTGGTGAATTCTTAGCTGTGATCTGCCCCTTGCTCCCATTCAACCTGTGGTAGTGTTTAACCAGAGATGTACTAACAAACATCTTCTCTTTCCCTTTGCAGGTGGTTTTTGGCACAGCACCTTGATTGATAGAAACCTCATCGACTACTTTATTCCTTTCCTGCCTCTGGAATACAAACATGTGAAAATGTGTGTCAGGGTTGAGATTGAGTCACGTGGCTACACTGTGGATGAAGACATTGTGAGCAGGATAGCTGACGAGATGACCTACTTCCCCAGAGAGGAGAGAATTTACTCAGATAAAGGATGTAAAACTGTGGATGCAAAGCTGGATTATTATTATGACTTCTAATGCTTTATTGCTACAGCCTGCAAAGAAGCAAATTTAACTTAATCACAAAGTGGAGGACCTGAG
Source organism: Struthidea cinerea (assembly GCA_013397865.1). Lineage (NCBI taxonomy): Eukaryota > Metazoa > Chordata > Aves > Passeriformes > Corcoracidae > Struthidea > Struthidea cinerea. Next base: position 110,502 of record VZTI01003657.1, on the reverse strand, counting down.
ACATTTCATTTTTAAGTACTTTTTAAAGAAAGGAACACTATTTTGTAACTGGTGTGTAAATAAGCAGCAGTGCCTCTGCATTTTTATTTTGCCACCAGTCACGGCTCCCCAGTGCTTCAGCCTTGTGCTGTGAAGATAAGAAGGAACTGCTTTGGGAATTCCTGGATCTGGCAGGGCTCAAGACTCCTTGAATCATGTGTCAATCATTGGAACCCTTTGGCAGACTCTTGACAGGTATAGAAGGACTGAGACTATGACCTAATTTTAATTCAATTTTGCTCTTTTGTGGATGATGTCTAGACGATATTGAGAATTTTAAATCAAAATTCCTGCATCTCTGAAAGCCTTCATTGGTCCTGTGTGGGAATACGCATTAAAAATAGAATATGTGTCTTTTTGCCTTCAACAGCTTGGGCCCAGTAAAGATAAGGGGGGGACTCTGGAATTAAAAAATCTGGGCTCTTCTATCCAACATCATACAGTGCCATTGTCTTTTTCAAAACAGAGTTATAATTTGGTCTCCTATACGTCAAACCGATAATATAAAACTCTTTGTTGTGAAGAGTGTTCAGAGAGCAGACTTAATATTACAAGGAAGTGAGCTAAAATCCTTAAATGCCACACTGGTGCAGTTAGTTCCTATTTTTGATTAGTTTTTATATATAAAGTTGCCCACAGCAGGCTCTCCCAGGAGTGATCTCAGGAGGGAGAATTGTGCTCTGGGAGTGGTGAGTCAGCTTCATTGAAAGGCTGCAACATCATGGGAAATGTGTGCAGATTAAATTTTACACCATGGAAATTGAAAAGAGGTTTCTCTTCTTCACTTACATGTTGAATTCAGGGGTCAGCTTGCAGGGGTTCCCCTTTTTGATCTTCTCACCATACTGTGTGCCTTTGAGGCAGGGATGGAAGCAGATCTAAAGGCATTTGGGAAAAAAAATCACTTAAAAATGTGTCCACTGAAGTTACTGCGAAGGGTGTCACACTTGTTTCTGAATGTGAGCACTGCAGAGGCTTTTTTCATTCCAGTTGCTGTTCAAAATAAAACTTTTCTCATCAGAAATGTATTTCTTAGCTACCTTCTGGTGTTCTTTGCATTCAGTGATTTGATATTAATTTTGCACAAATTTACTCCGTGTTGAGGAACAGCACACTGCACTCCTGGCTGTTCGAGCTGTGCTTGAGTACAGATGTCTCCTTTCTGCAGTTCAAAGGGCAGAGGTAGGAGGAGATGTCACTCTTCGCTATCTGGTGAAACAAATCAAGCTTGGAGTAGAAACTGCACTTCTGGAGCATTTATACTAATTACAGTTGTGTGGTTTTTGTAGAGGCAGACTTCCTAGCTGCATGTGTGCTCAGTAAGGATGAACTTGTCCTGTAGAGACCAGTTAAAACCCTGCTGCTCATCTCCTCCTCCCATTGTGCTACCACTGCCTCAACACTGCAGGCTCTGTTTGAAGCCACCCACGTTTTCTCTGCTAGGGGAAAAAAAAAAGGGCCAGTGAGGCTCCAGCTGTCCAATAGCTCTGAAGGTGTGTGATATGCAAATTATCAATCCTAGTATTTGTCAGCAAATGAGTGCTTTGAACTCAGGTATTTACCTGTTTCTTTGACTTCCTGATTATAGCAAATAACTGGCTAGTGGAAAAAAGCAGATGTAATAATGATAAACTTGTACTGCTGTCTGCTACCTTCTCCTCAAGAGAATCAGTACAACCAAGCAGTCTTGTGGCTTTTCCAGAGCTGTCTTAGTTCTGCTTTGTGTGCCAGTGCAGCATCAATACAAGCATTTGACATACATTGGTAGCCAGTATTTCATTGTATCACAGCCCTGAATGGCCCAGGGTAGATGGAAGCTTCGTCTGGAGAGTAGGAATGACGTGGAAAGGGTGGAGACTGCCTCTGTTTAATCTCTCTTCTGTTCCGCAGACCTGGCCAGGAGCAGTTCCATCTGGGTAAAAGACATACCTGTGCCTGAAATCACTCCCAGATTTGATCCTGTTGTTTTTCCTCCCCTGTATGGTTTCAGAGCTAAGGTCCTCACTCTTTCTTCCTGTGGCTGGGTAGCTTTGGCCATTATTCTGTTTAATAGGCCATTTAAGACTGGATCAGACAACTTAAAGAAAAATGTCATGGGGGAAAGGTCTGCTGCCCAGAGAAAGAGTCTGCTGGCCAGGTGAGAGGAGCTGAGCAGTCCCAAGAGTGAATTCTGTTCTTACCAGAGTCCAGTACAAGCAGCTGCTGCTTTAGTTCCAACTTTCTGCAGGGAGTGTTGAGATCTCACACTGTGCTCATAAAATCAGAGGCCATGGTTTAAATACACTGAAATAGGAAGTGCTGCTGTCCTGCCAGCCAGAGGCAGCCTGGCCCCAGAGCCTGGTGTGCCCAGGGAGGGACAAGCAGCTCAGCTGTTCCGTCAGTGGTGAAATCCAAGTGAACAGCAGAGCCTGTGCTTCCCAGCAGCTCCCTGACATTTCCCGGTGCATCCTTAGAGCACAGCACGTGGTTCACAACTGACCCTTCAGTGAGGTGTGAGCTGCTGCCAACAGCTGCCCCACACTTACAAAGGAAGTGCAACAGAAAGCTGCAGTGCAGCTGGTTGCAAACTGCATAAACTAGTACTTTGCTATAGCTGAAAATGATTAACCAAGAGAGAAGAAGTAACTTAGGATTTATTCCAACTGCAGTACAGTAGTATTTAGTGTTTTGAAATAGCACAAATATTTTCTTTTTGGAGTAAGTGAAACTGGATGCAACATATACAACTATGAATAAATCAGTTAGTAGGCAAAACAGCACACTGAAAAGTGACAGTCCAATGTCCCAAGGTTAATGGCTTGCTAATGTTTGGCTCTGGAGATTGCATCAGTGTGAACAGTTTGCCAACGTTTTACAAACTCCAGTGGGGCTGTAAAAGGCAATCAACACTTTTAATTTAGAGCTTAACATGAGCGCTAAACTCTGTTGTAATTTGAATTAACATAATTGTAATGAGACCTATAATTTAGCATCACCTCTTAAAAGAAGTTTAAGGAGGGACTAGATGATGCAGCACAAAAACAGCTCCGTCCCTTGTACCAATTTAAAATCACAGTACAATCAACAAAGTGAAAGGCACTTCTGTCTTGCATTACAATTTTCGATACACAAGTAATGGGAGACTAAGAGTTAAAGCTTGCAACAGCGGTTAAACCCCAGCCTCCCCACTGGGTGAAGGTTAAATCAATCTTTCCCAGCTTCTTAACTCATCACTCACCCTTTCACACAGGCATTCTTTAATGTTAAAAGCTACTACAAAACATCCTTAACTAGTGAGGTATAGGATCGTTGCTGTTGCTTACACTTCAGCATAAAAATACACTATTAAAAATAATTTCTTTCATCCAAGTGTCTTCTAAGCAAAGCGAGAGTAGCATTATCCACACTTTGACCATTAGGAGCAGCGGGGAGGGTCTACTAAAGACCTTACGGACTTCAGGTCCAGGAACCCACACACAGATTAACCTGATAAACTGCACCTCAAAACCTCATGAGAGATTTTTCTGGTTAAGTACAGAAGACTGGCCTAGTATGTTGTAACAGATCCCTCAGATGTCTCCCTCAGTTTAGGAAGACCTGGAGTCACAAATTTACTTAGCCCCTTTAAAGGATATAAAGTTTCTTTAAAATTTCTTTTCCCCCCAAAGAAACATGGGGCAAGCTCTTACTTCCTCTTCCCCTGCCCTCTCTTTATTATTTAGTAACAGATTGCTAAAAGCTCATAATGACTTTCCATATTACTGTACCAGGAGATGTAGGATGATGCCCAGCTGAAGCACTGGAAGATTTCTACCATATCATCCTTCTTACTGCAATGCACCAAGGAGTTCACCCCTGCAGACATGATCATAGTTCAGAACACAGCACAGATCCCTCCGTTTCACTATGAATGTGAACAGGACCGCATACATGGAAGGGAATAATGACTACCTGGAAAAATTCCTCTGTTTTCCTTTGCTCCAGTCTAGTTCATGTGGAAAGAGGAATTAAATACTTAATAATCCCAGCACTTGGAAGAATAAAGCAGGAGAGGCTGTATGCAGTGCTATAGTCTAGAAATTCGCTACAGATTAACAGAAAACTAAAGGGGGCAACATTTGGATACCAGCCAGTTCAGAAATGAACAGTGCTTCAAAGCCAGGCTGGATGGGACTATGAGTGACCTGATTCAGTGGAAAGTGTCCCTGCCCATGGTAGAGGGTGGCACTAGATGATCTCTAAATTCCCAATTCTATGTTAAGTTAAAAAAAAAAACAACAAAACCGAGCACACAAAAAAGCTACCAAGCCCATACAGTTCACTGGTATTTTCACCATACTCCCTGCAACAGTAAAAAAGTGTAAGTGCAAATACACAGATTTCCAAAAGCTCTGAAAGTGCTTTGGAGACTCAAAGGGGAAATCAACCCCTGGCTTTTGTATCTCTCATCACGAGGTCTTCGTGAATATCCAACTTGGCCTGTACAGTCTTGCAGCCTTTATCAGAGTAGATCTTCTGTTCCTTGGGGAAGTAGGTCATCTCATCAGCCACTGCCTGAACAATCTCCTCATCCACAGCATAGCCACGGGCTGTCATTTCGGCCCTGACACACATCTTCACATGCTTTTGCTCCAGGGGCAGGAAAGGGACAAAGTAGTCAATAAGGTTCCTGTCAATGATGCTGCTGTGCCACAGCCCACCTGGATAAATTGGGGGTGAAAAAAAAATCATAAGAACAAGTTTCTCTAAACTTGATCCTGCATATGACAGGATCCACAGGCCAGGCTGAATTCACAAAGCAGTTTGTCTCAGCCACTGAGGAATGAATTTCCCATTTTTGGAGCAAAGTGACTTACTATTCTTGTTGTTGAAGACTCCTACAGAGAGCAAGGGCTCCAGATCTTTCAGCTGAATATCTTCCCTGCGCTTTCCACTTGTCCAGAAGTCAAGAGCTGCTTTGTTAATTAAATCACCACCTGCATTGCTGATCATAAAAGAAAAATGTACAGTGGTCAAATACAGACACAACTGAACCAGAATTTCTTTTGCAGCCACTTACACATATCCCTAATCTCCTCGATATCAACCAAATCAGCAAAAAGAATCCTGTAAGCCAAAATTTAGGGAAAGTCTCCAGTTCTTTAAGTAGCCATCAGTGTGTGGTAGGTTGCCCCCAGCCAGCAGCCAAGCACCTACACAGCCACTTGCTTACTCCCTCTTGCCTCAGTGGGATGGAAGGAGAAAATAGGAAGAGCAAAAGTCTGAAGACTTGTGGGTCAAGATAACGATAGTTCAATAGGAGAAAAAAGAGGAAAAAAAAAAACCAAGGAGGACTAAGGAAATCACTCACTGCCCCCACAGTCAGACCAATGCCCAGGAGAATGCTGAAGAACCATCACCTTAAAGCTGAAACCCCACTTTTTTCTCCACCCGTTTTTATTGCTGAGCATGCCACAGTATTAAATACCCCCCTGGGCAGTTCAGGTCAGCTGTCCCAGCTGTGTCCCCTCCCATCCTCCTGCCCACCCCAGCCTACTGTGGGAAAAAGCCTTGAGGCTTTGCAAGCATCATCCAGAAACGGGCAAAACATTGGTGTGTTATCAACACTCCCATGGCCACAAATCCAAAACACCACCAAACCAGCTGCTCTGAAGATAGTTAACTCCACGCCAGCAAGGTCCAGTACTTAGTGCACCCATCCCAAAATGTGACCTCTCTTATGTCCTGTGCTCTGGGCCAGGTTCATGAGCTCAGCACGCTGCAGTGGCCATGCACAGCATCAGACCCGTTTCACTACAGCCACAGGCACAAGCTCAGAGTGCTCTGCACTATCTTTGCACAGAGAATCTTCCCTCCAGAGCTTTTTTTTTTGCTGTTCTTTGAATGAGGTCCCCAAGAAACATCATTATCATAATAAATAAACATTCAGTATCTCAAAATGACAGAAATTGGTGCCACAGACCTGAGGAAGATGAAGATGGCTTTCCTGTAGGACACCCCGTCAACCTCCTCATAATAGTCTAAGAAGGGCTTGATGGCATCAATGACACCTGGATGCATTTTGTCCATCTCATCAAAAATGAAGACAGAGGAGGGACAGGCACTGACATTGCCTCGAATCCAGTTCTGCAGCTGTTCCTGGAACAAGAGGTTGAAAGCCACTGAAAAACAAGGTCTTTACCAGATGTACTGCAAGGTTCTTGTATGTGACAGATTCTGGGGACACACTGTCAAATCTCAGTATCCCACACTCACTGGCTGGTGAATGAAAGAGGGAAAAAACAAGCAAAGGGAATCACCCAACACATGCAGACCAATGTCCAGCCAGAGCCAGAGCAACAACCACCTTGCAAACCAATGCCCTCCCCACTTTTTCCTTCTTCGACCCCCGTTTCTATGGCTCAGCATGACAGCATGTGGTATGGAATACCTTTCTGGCCAATGGGGGTCAGCTGTCCAGGCTGTGTCCCCTCCCCATCTCTTGTCCACCCCAGCCTGCTCGATATGAGTGGGAAAACCAGCAAGCTTTGAAGCTGTGCAAGCGCTGTTGTGTTACAGCCAAAACATCACTGTGTTCTCAACATTATCAACACTGTTTCAGCCATAAGTGCAAAACACGGCCCCGCGGGGGCTATGGAGAAGGTTCCTTCCATCCCGGACCGCCAGGATAATGCAGCCGGAACGACCAATTCTCCTTGCAGAGAGCACGGGAATCAGCAGATGGCATCAGTGAGAGGACAGCGCTAGGAAATGGAAACTATCTCAGGTTTGATTTCGCGGCTTTTTGGTGCCTTCTACTTTATGCATGAACTTCCCCTTCCGTCTCTCCTGAGCATCAACTTTGGAATACCCAGCTGCACACCCCCAGCTCTCAGCAATATAAATCAGAATATTCTGAGTTGGAAGGGACCTACAAGGATCATCGAGTCCAACTTTTAAGTGAATGGCCCATACAGGGATCGAACTCAGAACCTTGGGCATTATCAGCATCATGCTCTGATCAACTGAGCTCATCCCAGCGGGAACCTGGGGGAGATGTGCAGGACAAACCCCCCTGCTTGGGGACTGACTGGGGGTAACCGGGTCACCTCGCGTCCCTCCTCACCTTGTAGAGCTTGACCTGGTCCTGGTGGGGGAAGTGCAGGGTGGCCAGGAAGAGATGGACGAACTTGCTGCGCAGGCCAGCGGGGTGGACCTGCTCCGCCAGGATCTGGCTGAGGAAGTTCTTGCCGGTGCCGGCCCAGCCGTGCAGCGACAGCATCAGCGGCTTCTTGGGGCTGGGGTTGTTGCTGAAGCCCAGCACCGCCTTCAGCACCACGTCCTTGGCCAGGTGCTGCCCGAAGAGCCTGTTGTCCAGCTGCGCCTTCAGCGCTGCGGGGAGAGGGACAGCTCAGCACCGCCGGTCACCGCGCACGCCCCGGNCCGCGCCTGCGCGGCCGCGCGACCCCGCCCCGTGAGGGGCCGCCGGCGCCGCCATCTTTGTGCCGGGCAGAGATCCCGAATCCCGGGATGGGGAGGATGGAAGGGACCGCAGCGCGTCATCTGGTTACCAAATCCGCCGGGTAAATTAAACCCTCCAATACCGGCTTTTTAGTGTTAGCGAGGAAGGCGTCACTTTATTCTGGCCAGGCCGACCAAATTGCAGCCTCCGCACAGACACTAAATTTTTTTCACTTATTTATACCTTTTTAACAAGCAAAGAAATTATTGCTCATCGGTTCTAAATTACATAATTTTCTTTCATTAATTACTATTCTACCCTCTACTGGTTATTGATTTCTATCTTCTCATGCTAATTAGTCCATAATTTTAGTCTTTTTAGTATCTTTTTCCTCTGGTAGGGATTTTATAATGCAGAAACCGAGTCTTTGCTAGTCTCCGACGAAATGGTTTCTACAAAATTTCCTTGTGGTCCATAATTTCTACATTCCAGGTGTTCAACCTAACAATACATATTTTTCTCTCAGGCTTTGTTTATTGAGGTACATCAGAGTTAGTTTATCAAAATGTAAAGTTTCAGTAATTTTCCTGAGCTGTGTTCCCTGCCTGTTGCCTCGTGTCCTTGGCACCACCAAGAAGAGCCCGATCCACCCTCTTGGCACCCCTGCTTTAGATATTTATACACATTGGTGTGGTCTATCAATGGCATTTGCTGCCCTGACGGTGCCCTAAGCCAGTACAGCCGCCCATTTCTGCCCATATAAACCAAGAAACCAGCAAGGAAAATGCTCCAGTACTGCTCGGAGAAGCAGGGTACACAACTTCTTGTGGGATAANCGGCGCGGAGGCAGCACTCCACGTAGCTGCAGTAGAACCTGGGGTGGGACAGGTAGCCGGTGAGCGCCGAGGCCACGCCGATGGCCAGGCCCACGCTGAGCGGCTCCAGCGCCGCCAGCCCCGGCAGCAGCACCCACAGC
>VZTI01003657.1:58464-102035 GCA_013397865.1 Struthidea cinerea | reverse complement strand
ACAGACACTAAATTTTTTTCACTTATTTATACCTTTTTAACAAGCAAAGAAATTATTGCTCATCGGTTCTAAATTACATAATTTTCTTTCATTAATTACTATTCTACCCTCTACTGGTTATTGATTTCTATCTTCTCATGCTAATTAGTCCATAATTTTAGTCTTTTTAGTATCTTTTTCCTCTGGTAGGGATTTTATAATGCAGAAACCGAGTCTTTGCTAGTCTCCGACGAAATGGTTTCTACAAAATTTCCTTGTGGTCCATAATTTCTACATTCCAGGTGTTCAACCTAACAATACATATTTTTCTCTCAGGCTTTGTTTATTGAGGTACATCAGAGTTAGTTTATCAAAATGTAAAGTTTCAGTAATTTTCCTGAGCTGTGTTCCCTGCCTGTTGCCTCGTGTCCTTGGCACCACCAAGAAGAGCCCGATCCACCCTCTTGGCACCCCTGCTTTAGATATTTATACACATTGGTGTGGTCTATCAATGGCATTTGCTGCCCTGACGGTGCCCTAAGCCAGTACAGCCGCCCATTTCTGCCCATATAAACCAAGAAACCAGCAAGGAAAATGCTCCAGTACTGCTCGGAGAAGCAGGGTACACAACTTCTTGTGGGATAAGGAATATTAGGTTAGTGGAGCCTCTGCCTTGTAGAGCCAGCATGGGTGGTAACCCTTATTTTCCACAATCCCACCAAAGGAAGCTCTCACCACCCCGGGAAGGAACACCAGCTTGTCCCCAGGTGCCCTTGCCACTGCCTTACCTGTGAAGTTCAGAGTGTTATTCTTTCTGCAGCACTCCTGGAAGCGGCACTTGAACCAGGAGTCGGAGGAGAAGAGATGCCAAGCTATGGCAGCACTTCCCACAGCGACTGAAGCGGTGAGAGGGTCAAAAGCCGGCGTCAGAGTAGGCACAAGAACAAAGATTACAGCAGCCTTAAGGAGCTTCATGGTGGGAGCTGAGCACCAGCCTAGCTCAGCAGGAAAAGAAACCAAAACAGAAACTGCAGAAAAACTTCCTGGAGCGTGGAGTCTGGGGCTGCTGAAGAGGCTGGAAGCCAAGTCTCCTGTAAGCTGGAGGTGTTAATGAGTTAACAGACTTATCACACTGCTCCAGGAGAACTGAAAGTGTTGTGAACAGAGCATTGCATAGGCAGAGTGAGAGTTTCACTAGAACAATCCCAGCTCTGATGGGAGGAGGACTGGAACCTCTCTGCATCTTAACCAAGGTGCTAATTGGGCTGGTGCTTAACGGAGAACACAGAAATGCTTGTTTTGAGCTTAATTGCGAGTGCTTGTGCACACAACATCACACAGCCCGAGGAATTCCGTAGCAGTTCCTGGGGCTCTGCAATTCGCAGCACTGAACGTGTCAGAAAGCTGCTGTATTAAAACCAAGTTCTCAGAGCGGATTTTTTGTCCTGACCACTTCACTGTCTCCCCACCACCCAGAAAGTGTGCTTGCAAAGAAGGACAGACACCGAAAAAGGGTTTATTTTCTCAGCAAACACTTTTTTTTTTTAAATGAAAAAACTGTGAAACGCACTTTTCAGTAATTCCCATTTATTTTTAAAATCTCATTGGAAAAACACTGAGCAGCGTTATTTAGTATTCAAAATACCTGCTCAAGGTTTGATGAGTGTCTTGACAAGAGCGCCCAGTGCTGCCGACTGCCGAGCAGCCAGAAAGTGCCGTTGTTCCCTGTTCTGAGAGAATCCATGCTGTCAGCTGCCATCAAGCCTTGAGGTGAGCACAGCTTAGATTCTTGGCTCCTCATTCCAAGGCTGGAATGGATTTAATTCCTGGGTTTGCCCAGGTGTCCTCCAAGGGTGGGTTGCCAATCACCGAAGGATCTGCGTTTCCAGGGCTTTCCAGCTGCCATCTCCACTTGGACACCCAGAGGCTGCAGAGAGTTCAGAGGAGGGAACTGGCAGTGGGATATGCAAGATTCCATGTCGCCTGGGCTCTCTCCAAGCTCTCTTGGAGACAAATAAGTTTTATAAAGGTGGTTTAATACCGCTGAAAATGCTAGGAATTCTCCAGTCACCTCTTTCCTCTGCACCGACCCCCTCTGCAGCTGTCCGTGGTGAACACTAGATGGGGCGTCAGACACAGGGTTTGGACCAGGATTTACATGGGAGACCAGTTTTTCAAGAACTGAGAACTGAGTCATGATTGGGGCAAACAGAGGAATGTGGACTCCCATCTGCAGAGCTGACAGTTTGTGCTGTGTAACGTGATTTCTTGGGACACACAACAACCCGGCCCGCGGCTGCTGAGGGATCACAGAGAGCCAGAGCCATGAGGGTCATTTCAGCAGAACAGCCATCCTACAAAGGAAGGTGAAGAGTTTGGATAAAGAAATGAGGCTGTTTAGCTGGGATCTGCAGATTCTCGTCTGTCCATCTGAATTAAAGTGTGAGCAGGTTGCCTTGCTCACCTCTCAGGCTTCAGCAGGTATTTCACCATTCTCCTGTAGAATCCATGGGGTCCAATAAACACAGACATGGACTGTCACCCCTGAATCTCTCTGGGATAAAGGGTAGTGCCACGTTGTGTCTTGCAAAGGGTGAATCAGTTTAATGGCAGAGTCTTTTCTGACTGATGTATGAAGGGGGTGAGATGTCCTGAGCAAACTTTTTGTTGTGGTCTTTTGTGTTTTCACAAGGTCTCACCAGCCTGGAAAGGACTGCATCTCCCAAAACACGGATGGGAAATGCAAAGTGATATGCTAGAAACAGCATAGAGAAGGAGAATTACCTCATCTGTGCAAAAAGAAGGGGTAGCATGAGACACATCTATAGATCTTCTCCTTTCCATGTGGGAGGGAGGTGGCATATATTTCCTATACAACAATAGGACGTATGCTGCATAACAGGTACCAGATGGGTGTTTAAATAATCTTCAGCTGCTGCATGTCATGCTGTTATCTCATTATCCGTTACAAGTTAAATGGGTTCAAGCTGGGCCTGGACATGGATGAGATGTCTAATAGTGGTGGTGAGGCTGACATTGATGGCAATTTCCTTGAACAGCAGTCTGGAAGCTCCAAGTGGAGCACAGACCCTGCAACACACAGTCCACAGTGCAATGTTTTGTGCCTGTTGTGTTGAACGTGTTGTTCTTTCACCTCAACACCCTCCTGTGCCCTAGGCATAGAACTGGGATCCTGTCATGCATTGACGTTGCCCTCCTGACCAGCACAGGGGGTGGGGTGGTTGGCCAGCAGTGGGTCATCTTGAACCAGCTGCCACAAGCTCAAAGTACTGAAAATCTGCAGCAGAGAAGAACTTTGGAAAGGTGTTCAGTGTGCAGTAGGCTTGGGGTGTCTGTGATTTGGGGTGTTGATCAGCAGCGGAAGCGGTGTGGTGAGAAGGAGAGGGTGTAGAAAAGGAAAGGACATGGCAGAGAGTATAGGAAGAAGAGCGGTAGGAATCTGGGGATCAGTGATGTGAGCTGGAGGATATAGGGTGTTTGCAGCGGGTAATTTGGGGTGCTAAAGCTGTTGTGGTAGAGGAGGCAATGGAGATGGGGCATCTGTGTTGCAAAGCGAGAGATAAGGGATGCAGAGATGGAGTACTCGAGGCCAAGGGTGAGGAGAGAGAAAAGTCTCAGATTAGATTTTTGCCTGGCCTGACCCTGCTTCCGGTGTGTTGGAATTTCCTGCCACCTGCAGTTTGATTGGTTTAAAGTCAGCATTTTCAGGACTTCGGGCTGGCTTGCTTTGAGCTCTGTGGCAGAGAGCTCAGAGAATCTGGGATGTGGCTGGTTAGCAGGGCTCTCTCATCACAAGGCAGCAGACCTCCCAGATGGCTGGTGAACCAAGGAAAATGTCTCCAGCCAAGGGACAGGGTGCTGGGAATCAGGGCTGCAGCCCCATCTTCAGTTCATGGAGTGCAAGAGTTTACCAGGTAAGAATTGCAGGATCAATGAATCAACGCTTTTCCCAGAAAAAGTCTGTATTTTTGGTGGAGGATGTATAAAGTCCTCAGTATTTCCAAGTGCTTTGTGAAAGAGGTTTGGAAATGTGCTGTTTTACATGAGGTGCTAGGCTGGCAAGAGGTTCTTGCTGAAGGTTTTTAACCGGAGAAGAAGATCTGGGAGACTCATTTTTCCCTACATTCATTTCTACATAATCTCTCTCTGCCTTCTGACTCTGGCTGGACTCTCTCTAATGGCCTGAGTTTTTCTGAGAGGATTTTGCTTTATTTTTATCCTTTTTCTACACCCCACCCCACCCCCCAACCCCCCTCGTATGTGTGGTTTTGCTTTGTTTTTTTTCCCCTGCTTTAATTTCAGTATCATCTTCCAAGTGCTGGTTATCCTAAACATAGAGATGAGGCAGTGACAGGAAAGGGCTGCCACTCTGACGTACATTGGGATCTTTAAAGAGTGGGATAGTGGTGGGCTTTATCCAAATACAGAGCCTGGCTAAGCTCTGAGGACTACACTAATGCTGTGGAAAGGCTCTGACTCATGGAATGTGTTCCTTGACCTTTCTGTAATGTGACAGGAGCAATAACACAAAACACCAAAATCTACATTAATGTTGAGCAGACATTGTCTAATCCTAGAAACACCCAGGGAGTCAAGAGCCTGTCATCCTTCTCTTGCAGGTAGGAAAATTGAGGTTTGCAGATGATGAAAGTTTTTTTTAACACGGTAGTTCATAGAAAAGGGTTTAACAATTCTGTTTTGTCACTGAAATATTTACTCAAGAGCTTGAGTCGTGATTCAACTCAGACAGGCTTCAAAATCCTTGTCTGGGGTACAAAATCACGGAGTCCCTTGGGTCAGTGTGTGGTGCTGTGTTGTGCTGTGTGAAGAGGGACAGTCCAAGAGGGAAAGATATGGATGAGCTTGTGATCTGAGTGAAATAGAACTTTATTACTTGTCCAATAAATCTGCCCTTGGGAAATAATTCCTTTGATCATGTCTGAACCCTTGTGAAATTCTGAGGTACCAGGAGGGTTGGATTTTGTTCTAGTTGCTGTCTCTGAAAAATTCCATTGAGAAGTTCCTCCCTACAACAAGAAAAAAAGTGTTTCCTGTCTGGAAGCCCAATCTCAAAGCCCTTTTCCCTGAGCCTAGGCTCCAGTCAGAGAGCAGAGTCTCGCCGTGCTGTCCCAGCAGGGTGAACAACCAGCCCTGAGGACCTACCAGAGTTTGGATGCTGAGGTGCTCCAGACCAGAGCTTTCCCTGGTCTGCACTGTCACAGCTGCTCCCCAGAGCAGCTGGGACCGAGCACGGCTTGTCAATGCTGCTTGTGCCCTTGGTCGTGGTGAACACCGACAGCTCTGCAGAGGGAGAAAAATGTGATTTTTAATCTGATCCCGAGTGGTTTGCAGCAGGTGGAGCTACACAGGTCGTGTTACCTGGTAGGGATGGGAGTGAGAGGCAGGGGAGGGAAAGTGTTTAAGCCGTACTTGATGTGTGGGTGAAGGAAGCTGCAGTCTCACATTTCTTGCCTACCGTGGGAACTTGCTGGAAATGTAATGTTTTATAGATAAGCACAAGGTGACAATACTGGCAGGACACTGCTCTTTATGGAGTGAGTCCTGGTGCTGGAACATGTTTGATTTTTCACACATATCAACTCCATCAAGCAATGATGGATGGAGATGGCCTTTCTCAGAACAAGCACAAGGAATTATTTAAGTGCCTGGCAGCCGAAATGGCTCTGTTCCCCTGCAGGCCACTGTGTCTTCCAGAGGCAGAAGGGATGGAGGGAGGCAGCCCTTTGGCTTTGGATAGAGTCAGAAGTTAATGTTCATATGAACAGGAGTTGTCAGGACTGCCACAGTGGCAGGCTTTGAAGAGAAGAGTTTTTAAATCTGTACTTGGGTGATCTTAACAGGTGTCCATTTCTCAAATGGACTTTGACGTCCCCATTCTCATATTTTGGTGCCAGGAATAAAGAAGTTAAGGAATAGCTCGGAGAAAATTGTTGTTAAGAGTTTAATTACCTGTTAACTACTGTTAACTACCAGTGCTGTGAGACACTGGGGCTCAGGTGGGTATTTTATGCCCTGCTTTGGGCGTCTGCTGTTGCAGGGCAAGAGGACACAGGAGGGTCTGGTTCACCCTCCCTGGAATTGTTTGAAAGTCACGTGGATGTGGCACTTGGGGAAGTGGTTTAGTGGTGAACACGGGCGGTTAAGGGTTGGATTTGATGATCCTAGAGGTTTTTTCCAACCTGAATGGTTCTATGATTCCACGATAATGGCACCACCAAAAGCCAGGTGCAGATAAGCTGCAGCCTCCTCTGGACCATGCAAATCCACCTGGGCTGGCAGCTGAGAGAGGCACCCTCAGGCCGGGAACTCAGGAAAGCAAAGCCGGGTGTGGACGGTGCTTTACCATTCACTAGCCTTGCCTTTTCACCCCTCCTGCCGAGCTGGCTCTGCTCCAACCTCATGGCCTCCGGGCTCTGATTTCAAGGCCTGTGTCGTGCAAGATCGAGATGAATAATGTATTAAATGGTAGTGATAGATCCAGTGGATGGGCTATCGATGCTGGCAGTTAGGCTCTGTTTTGACTTGTAAACGAAACATTCCTGGCGCAGACATCCTCTGTGGTTTAGTGATTAGATCTGGGAACTGCGTTTGGGGTCAAGTCAAGGTGCTCTCACCCGGCTCCACTGGCTTAGTCACATCATCTGTTCCTAATCCTCCACTTGTCTCTCCATGGCATGAACAAGAGGGGAAGGAGATCCCATAAAAAGATGATAATGATGATTATTATCATCATCATTATCATCATCATCATCATTATCTTTATTATCATCACCATTATCATCTCAATTCAGATTTTGTTTCATTATGGAACTTATTGTCCAAGGATGTAGTTTAGTTTGAATGGTGTGGACAGTGAACTTGGCATGTTAATATTTCCATCATTTATGACAACACCTCCATAAGAAAGAGAATTAAACCTAGTGCTGTAGGTGCTCGTAAGATGGGAACACCGTGAGAGTTAAACTTTACCTGCCTTGATCCTGCCTTTGGTTTTTAACTTTGTTTTTAAAATTGAGCCCAGAATTTGAAATTGGAGAGTGTTCCTGTTTGGCTTGGCTACAAGAGTTTCTGGTTTTGTTCTCCAGGCTGGCTTGGAGCGGAGTAGGTCTCGTGTGAGCCTGTCTTCCCGTGTAGCAATAGTTCTCACTGAAAGAACAAGGAATAATAGGGAAACTTTAACCCTATCTTAAAGAGAATTCTGTTGTAAGTAATAATTTAGGGATAAAAATGGTGTGAAAGAGATGAAACTTCAGCTGGATGAAATAAGAAAACCCTATGCTCACATGGTGTGGGAGGAATCCTACAGGAAGAGTAGGGCATGAGTAATGCTGTGCCCTCGCTCCCATCATGGGCTCTGATGTGGTGAGTGGCTTGTATCTCATCCAAAACGCACAAGATGGTGGTGTTATTAAGCAGATGGCCCCATCCAATGATTTTGCACCCTCAGGTGAAAGAGGATTTAAAAGGTTTTGGGTTGGACCAGAATCAGAGGCTGTGTTTGGCTTGGGGTTTAGCAAAGCTTACACCCTGCTCTTACACACAGCTCCTGTGGAAGAGCCATAAACACAGGTCACCAAAATTAGTCTTGCAAGGCCACTATTCTGACTGGTGCCTCTGCTATCCCTGCTCTGGCTTCAGTTCATGCCTGAGTAAAGACCTCTGCCTGGTCTAATCAGCTCTAGCAGTTGACACTGAGGGCCAAGTAGGTTCATCAAGAGAAAGTGACTATTTGTTGCTGTAAAAGCTTCCCCATTTGTTCAGAGAGGCTGGATCTGGACCCCTTGGAGTGCTGGGGAGGTTATGGAGCAAGACTGGTACTTCCCAGCTGGTTTCAGGGCCAAGGAAGAGCAGCAGGCACTGTGCCAGCCAAGGCCAAAGGGCAGCACAGGCTCCTGGTGTGCTGGAGAGCCTCAGAGGGGATCAGTAACCAGAGAACAGCAAGCACCAGCAGTGAGGTCTCCTGAGCAAGGAGGGATTTGGTGATTTCTGTGGAGACCACAGTGAGGCTTCCTGGAAATTCCACCAGGTCTGTCTTTCTCTGTGGTTTGGACATCAGAATGTCATTGCAGGGAAGCCTGAGGACCTGTTAATTTATGCCTTGAATCTTACTCTGAATGGCCTGTAAAGTATCATTTCCATACAGATTCCTCAATGTTAAATAAAGGATGGAGGGTCAGGAAGGGATCTAAAACTGTTAGCTTCTTTTTCCAGGAGATATTTTATCTAACAGGAAGAAAAATGTACTCCGCTAAAATAATAGGTTGCCCGCAGGACTCCAGTTTCCAGCTATTGTTAAAATGTGTGGTTGAGAGCTGGGAACCCTGTGGCCAACAGGGAGCTGGAACAAGTTGAAAACAGGAGAACAGAGAACGGATGTGCTCTGCAAAGAACAATGTTAGGTTCATGCTAACAGCACAGCAAAAGAGGAGATTGGCTGGAGGATACAGAGAGGCCCCAAAGGAACAGGGATGAGCAGCCAGATCTAATGCTCGATAGCTGTGAATTGTCCCAGGGCTGTCTTCTATATAACATTGCTGGAATTCCTTCAGTTTGGGAGTAGCCCCTCCAGAGTACTAAATAACTTGGTGTGGAGTCATCCTAGACCCCTCAGTGAGGACTTGTGGCATTTAAAAGAAAAATGAGCTTTTAGGAGGTTGAAGGATGTTTGAAGTGCAAGGGGTGAAGGAGTTGGCAGTCATGTGCCGGTCATCTGCTTGCTTCGGCATTGGAGGGAAATACAAAAGTATGACTGGGATAATCAAAAGCATGGAGAAACTTCCTTTGAAGAGAGATGAAAGAGAATGGGACTGTAGTAAAGCTGACTAAGAGGTGCTTTCACAGACATGTTTCAAAGGAGGAGAATGCTGGGCAAAGCTGAGCAAGAACTGCTGTTCTTAATTCCTCTGTGTGTCTGTCTGTGACATGAACAAGATGGGAAGGAGATCCCATAAAAATATTAATTTTTTTTATTATCATCATAATCTTAATTTAAATTGTGTTTCATTATGGAACTTATTGTTTAAATTGTGTTTCATTATGGAACTTCATTGTCTCGAGAAGTAATTTAATTTTAACAGTTTGGACGGTGACTTGACACATGTAATTATCAAACATTACCTTCATGTATGACGACAAATTTACAAGAAACAGAATTCAACCTTGTGATTCAGAGCTTAAGTTAATCTCTGACTTCTGAAGATTGGATGAATCAGGGTGAACGGGACCAGAAAGCCTCAATCCATTGCTCTCCCACAGGGGCATGTCCTACCTTGAAACTACAGTGTGTCCCACCACTGGTACAACCCCGCAAGGGCCTCACTCATGGTGAAGAGCAGCAGCTTCTTCCACCACTGAACATTCACACCAACTTCCCCCACTGCAATAATGGTGCAGCACAGCTCCCTGCCCCTTCCTGTTGTCCAACTCTCCTTGTGGACAGCTCTAGCCCCACTAATGTAGCATCCCATAGCCTCCTGTCCCTACAGCCTTTCCACAGTTGGGATCCAGCTTCTCTCCTGATAATGAGGGAACACTTCTTGTTCAGTTTTGCCTGAGTCAGTGGCACTATTAACAGAAACGTGCTGTGCTAGAGAGATGCATTCTGCTGCTTTGTAAATAATTGCAGAAAGCACGTACTCCCCCATGGAGGGCTTCAGGGTTGCATAAACACAGGGTGGAGCAGATTCCTGGGAACATCATGGACATGAGGATGTAGGCTGTAAATCAGGAGAGTAATCAACACATGGGACCTGGGCAGGCTCCTGGAGTCCTTCCAATGGTCATTCAGGCAGAGAAGAAAACTTAAGATGGTTAGCCCAAGCATCACTGCCTGCAGAGTAGAGTGGAGAGGTTTTTCTACTTCTTTGCATCATTCAACCCAAATTCTGCTCTGGATAAAGTCAGGGTCATGCAGCCTGGGTCATGTTGTGTCAGTGCTCCCGCCGCTGTGAGCAAGAGGCCAGCTGAGACAACAGCCCAATAAAAAGCTTCCAGGCAAGAGGGCTGTAAATAACACAGCTAAATTGCTCCCTGCTTTCCAGGCTGATTGTGGGGAGGGTGTTTTTAGCATTGCTAGTGAGGGGTGTTAATTAACATCAGAACTGAGACCCAGACCACCTTTCGGCCTAAAAGCAAGCCCAAAAGATATGTTGTTCGTGACTCAGTGCAGGGAAAAGGGAAAGTTTTAGGATGTGTCTGGACCAATGACACAATGATAACTCATAAAACCACTAATTGCTCAGCAGGTCTGACTTCTGCCTGAGTCAGGTCTTGTGGAAGGAGGCCTTGATCCGCTCCAGGAAGCCCAGTTGCTCTCCAGGACATTGTAAAGTGATACCATTTATGAGATCAATGTGTGTGATAAAGAGATTTAGACAACATGACCTATACAGGAGGGTGGGAGGAAATGCTGCTGTTTAATTTAGGGGTGATGGAGGGGACACAGAGAACTTGGAGGTTTAAAAATAAGCTCTGTGTTTTGGAAAGCTTTGTGGTGGGTGAAGCTCTATGGCAAAGCCATGAACAAAGGCTCTCCTTGGAGTTGGTTTCACCAGGATGGTGTAGCCACTCTCAGGTCAGGGACAGGCAATGATGTGCTGACCTTTCCATTCCCTCTCATCCTATGAGAACTTGAAAATGCCTATCTGGTGAAAATATGGCTTAAAATGGACAAGCTCTGCAGCCAGTTCTTCCTGGGTTGCAAGGCAGGGTTAACAGCCCAGGAAATACGAGGTATGTTTTCTACTTTTCACCTTGAAGCTGCTCATTGCTGTTGAATGTCAGGTCTCCATAAAACTGGAATCAGGGACCACAGTTACTTCCTCTCCCAGCCCTGTTCATGAGCCAGGGCTATTAATGCTGTGATTCCCATGCCTTGATTCCCATTTCTCCATATCACAGCATGTGGAGACAGGACCATGCAGCATCCTTTACCTTTGCTCTTGTTTAAGAGCACCCCACCAGGGAATCTGCATCTACACTGTAGTTTTGCAAATGCTTGAAGTCTAGGAACTATTCCCAAATTCTGAAATTTTTGGCAGCAATTTGTTCCTCTTCTCTCTGAGTCTGGCGGGGAAACTCCTTCGTTTTGGGCAGTAACATAAGTGGTTTTTGCCTGTTGTTTACAGCTGATGGGATCTGGTTCTTGGGAAGCAAAACACATCACGAGTTGCTGCGGTGCAGCTGAGTGAGAGAGATGTGGCCTCCCCCCACCCCAAGCCCTGACTCCCATCTCCCACCTTTGCCTGGTGGCAGCAGTGGCAGGTGTGGCTCTGCCTAAAGCCAGCTCTTAAACCAGCTGGGACAGAGGGAGAGAGCGGGAGAGAGGAGAAATAACTTCCCTCAGCCCCCCTCCCAGCGGGGTTTCATCCCTGAAGGCACAGAGCAGCATGGCCAAGGAATTCTTTCCTCTAAGAGAAAGCCCAGGCATGAATCCATGTGAGGCTCAGAATAAGAGAAAATAATCTACTTCCCACACACTCTCAGCCTGATTGCCTCTCTTCTAGCATCTCCTCAGTGTCACAGCAGCAGAGGACACAGTGACTCCTCTGCAGCCAGGGTGGGTATGACAGTTTGGGGCAGGAGAGTGGCTGGGAGCAGGGCAGCAGCCCAGGAGCAGACAGGAAAGGATGGTGGATGGAGATGGGGGGAAAAGGCAGGAGGACGTGCCACTGCCTCTCACTTGGCCCTGGGCCTGGGACTGGCTGAGGAACAGCAGCTTCCTCTGCTCTGCCTGAGACTCAGAGCCATCACACCCCTGCCCCTTCCCTGGGCCTCTCTTGATGGCTTTCTCCTGCTGCAGGCATCTGCTCTTCCGAGTGTGAAGGACAGTTTGGGCGAGTCTGATCGTACATTCCTCATGCCTGAGGTGTCTCAGATAGCTGCAGCCAGTACTGTCACTTTAAAATGCAAACCAGACAAAATCTGCCTGAGTTTGCCAAAGGCTGAAGCATCCCAGTTGTTTCCTGAGATGTGTTGGTTTTGCTCGGTCTGGTTTTTGGTAGCAGGGCAGTGGGGGCCACAGAGGTGGCTTCTGTGAGAAGCTGCTAGAAACTTCCACCATGTCCGGCAGAGCCAATCCCTGATGGCTCTGAAGATGGACATGCCACTGGCCAAGGCTGGGCCAATTAGAGGTGATGGTAACGCCTCTGTGATAACATATTTAAGAAGAAAATCAAAACAAAGTGAGGGACACAGTTTTTTCTAGCTAGAGAAGAGGAGGAGGTGAGAACATGTGAGGGAAACAACATGGAGACACCAAGGCCAGTGAAGAAGGAGGGGGAGGAGGTGCTCCAGGCACCGGAGCAGAGATTGCTCTGCAGGCCGTGGTGATGACCATAGTGAAGCAGCTGTGCCTCTGCAGCCCATGGGGATCCACGGGGAATGCAGAGATCCACCCGCAGCCCATGGGGATCCACGGGGGATGCACAGATCCATCCCAGCCCATGGGGGAGGTGCCCATGCCAGAGTGGGTGGATGTCTGTGATCCAGTGGGAGACCTGGTGGAGAGAGAAGGCCCCTGCTTCCAGGCTGGAGCAGCCTGTCCTTGGAGGACTGCACCCTGTGGAAGAGCGACCCATAGCGCAGCAGTTTCGGGAGGATTGTGTGCCTGTGTGAGAGTGGACCCATGCAGGAGAAGTTCAAGGAGAACTGTCTCCCGTGGGAGGGACCTCATGGTCTCACACGGGAAGGACTCCTCTCCCAGAGCAGTGGAAGAAAACCTCGGGTGACAAACTGACCAAAACCCCCATGCCCTGTCTGCCTGCACTGTCAGCGGGTAGGAGGGAGGGGTTGGGGGAAGAAAAGGTGTTTTAAGGGCTTGTTTTACTCCTAATTATCTTCCTCTGATTTTGTTAGTAATAAATTCACTTTGTACCTCTAAGCTGAGCCTGTTTTGCCCTTGGAGTGTTTTCTCATGGTCCTTATCTCAACTCATGAGCCCTTTGTTAATTTTCTCTCTCCTCTGCCCAGCTGTGGCAGGGGAGGGCAAGTGAGCGACTTTCATGGGTGCCTGGCATTTGGCCAGTGTCAAACCACAACAGATGCCAATGCTGGAGACAAGAGATGCTGGTGGTTCCACTTGTTACTGACT
The DNA here is from genome assembly GCA_013397865.1 of Struthidea cinerea. Classification (NCBI taxonomy): domain Eukaryota; kingdom Metazoa; phylum Chordata; class Aves; order Passeriformes; family Corcoracidae; genus Struthidea; species Struthidea cinerea. The sequence goes on along the minus strand of VZTI01003657.1, from coordinate 88,924 downwards.
ATGCAGTATCTTCTGTGTCCTGCTCGCTGAAACAAGCATGAGGAGCCCAAGAGTCTGGGGAGAGGGAGCTACAGGTGAAGCAACAGGATTTCACAGATCCATGGAAGAAGGTGCGTCATGGTGGTGGGAGCTTCCGTGCAGACTAAGGAGGGAATGCAGGTGGAGCACCCTTCTCGCTAATAAATGGCTAAAACACTCATGCCTTTACTTGAAAAGTCATAGTGTTTGATGAGCCAGCACAGCACAGCCTCCCTTGCCAGCTGGGTTTCCCAGGATGGGTGCAGCCATGGGCAGGTGATCGCTGGAGTGTGCAAGCTCCAAGGCTTTGTGCTGGGAGCAGCAGGAAGAAATGGCAGGGAAAGGGGCACCAGTGTCCGTGGCAGCATTGGAACAAGCTGGGAATGTGGCTCAGCTCCTGGGTTGAGCTGTGGGCCTAGGGCAAGCAAAATCCCAGCTGGGCTCTGCGCCTTCTCCACTAGCATGTGGAAGCATGCTGGAGAAGTGCCACCCACCTGCCTGTCTTCTCCAGCCTGGAGCACTCCCCTCGGGCTCTTTGCTCAGCCCCAGCTGTGGGATGTAATTGCATTCAGGAAAATTCTGGGGAATCTGAGCTGTAATTGCACAAAGTGTCGGCTTCACTTTGGGATCAGGGTGGAGCCCAGGCTGTGCCACCCCAGCGGACGTGCCAGTGCTCCACTGAACCAACCCTCTCCTTTCACTGCTGCCAGGAAATTCCCCAGCATAGCAAGGGTGGAAAAATGTAGTCACAATACTGTAGCGTAATTTAGTTGGTCAAATAAATAACCTGGGTGGGAATCGAGCGTGATTTTTATTCCATAATCTTTTCAAAGCAGAATTGCTGTTACAGGCTTCTATTTTTCAGTACTTTTCTCGAGCACCTCCCATGAATTTTTCATTCCTTCTGCCTCCTAAAGTTCAGTTCCTCCTCCAGCAAAATGCTCCATTTTTTCCCTACAGCTCCTGGGGTCAGTCTAACCTGACGACCTAATCTTTCAAAGCCTCACATGGATTTTTATTAATAATTTCTGAGAAAAAAAAGCAGTGTTTTTGGCTAGCAGTGTTTGGTTTAGGTAGATCTTGTCGTGGGTTGAGACCTCTCATGCTCAAGGTTTTAAGGCAGGACTTGTAGTTTAAAGACATACTACCCTTAGGACCTGGTCTTCTTCAGGCAAGGGCTCTGTCCTGGCAGGATGTGATCTGTGGAGGAGGATCAAACTATTAATATTAACAGCCTGCTTCCGCATGGATTAATGGGATGGTTGAACACGCTTCCGGCAGCTATGTTGCCTTGGGTCCCAAAAACCAGGAAGGTGCAAGTGTGGATGTGTCCTACCCAGCATGAGACCTCTGAACTTGGTAAACTGAAAAGGAGTTGGGATCCCAGGAGCATTACACCTGCCTTTGCAGTCATCTTCTGCCCCTCATCCCCATCCATAACCCTCCCCACTGGGGTTCCACTCTGTGTAACAGTGAAAGGGTTTGAAATGCATAAACACACAGAAAGAAAAACTTTTTTAAAATTAACACATCCACACCTGAGTTTGCCCAGAGGGCTTATCCCTAAACAAGGTGTGCTTCTTGATCTCTTCATTCAATGTAAATTTGTGCCAGTTGCTGGTGCAAATTGTCCAGGGCTCCTTGCCAGTGTTTGAACGATGCCAAGGAGGAGAAGTCTGTCTGGCTGGCAGGAGGAGTCCTGGCTTGTCTGCAGGTGCATATTCCTGCTGCCCAGCGAGGTGTTGGCTGCCTCGGGAGGGAAAGAAGGTGCACGAAGGAAAAAGGTCCCACTGCTGAAGACCCTGTGGACTGGATCCTCAGCTGGTAAAAACTGGAGTTGCTGGATGGAGGGTGTGATGGATTGGTGAAGGGTCTGGCTGCCTGCCTCTCCCAGGCTCCTGGGAGAAGGGACCGCTGGAGAAAGTCTCATCCATGCTGTGGGGCTGGTCTGGCCCTACATAACACCAGTCCTTGGGCACTGAGGTCTTCTCTGTTAGGGGTTGATCCCTATCAGCTGTGGAGAAGAGAGATGGGAGGGAGCAGTGTTTGGAATGTGGCTTTTGCCACCATCTACTTATACTTAGCATTATGGTGTTTATAATACCCTGCCGAGCTCCAAGGATACGTGGGTGGGTTTGAATGTAGTTTGCTGGTGAACACCCCAGCTCTTACCACAGAGTCTGAATCCACATGGCTGCTGCATGTCCTGGTGTCCCCACTCCCACCCCCAAGGAAGCAGACTGCCAGAGGCTGTGGAGCTCCATGCTGGGCTGTGCCAGGACTTGTTCTGCAGCCTCCCTGACGCCAGGGTGGTGGTGACCCACTGCAAGTACCTACCCCTTGAAACCAAGTGCTTGGGGTTTTCAAAGGCTCTCTGCACTGTTGAAAAAATGTAACTATAAGGCTCCATGCCTGGCGCACGAATAGTCTGTGAGATATAGGTCTGGCCACATTCTAGAGAGCCAGCTGGGTTCAGGAACAGCACAATTTATTGAATGCAACGTATATAGTTCTTATGGGTTGCCCATGATAAATGCTGAACTGCAGAGTGGCGTTACAGAGCACTAACAACACAATGGCAATCACAATCTTAATTTCCCAGGTTAACACTCAGCATATCTGAGGACACAAGACTTACCAAAAGATGACCCTTCTGGGGTGGGAGAGGAGGACAAATCTGTCAAACTGCTCCTGGAATTTCAAGTAAAATTCTTGTCTGCCAGTTAGATGTGAAACTGGGCAGCTTTTACACCTTATTAACCACTATGGTGCAAAGTGCTGCCAACTCTGATCAAATCTTCCGTTGTTTGTGGGCGTGTTGTACAGAATATTTCTTGGTAGGAGGTTTTGGTTTGTCAAAACTTTTCTATCAGGTAGAAAAACTAGACCACATGGCCTCCATGACACATTTGCCCCCATGCCATGGCAACACAAACCGCAGGAGCTACATCCAGTTTCTATGCTTGCACCGCGGGTCCCATTGCACATCCAGCTTTGCGTTTTGTTCACTGCTTTGTGCTTCCACCTGCACACTCAGATGTCGTGGGGCTGAGCCAGAGCATTGCACTGAGCAGTGCAGTGTCTTTGGGTTTGCAGCACCAGGGCAGAATGGCCATAAGGAAGATTCAGAGGCAAATGCAAAGAATTTTCTATTTTCCTGAAAGAAGTATTTAAGTATTTTCCTTCTTTTTTTTTTCTTTTTTTTTCTTTTTTTTTTTTTCTTTTTTCTTTTCTAACACTAAATTCAGCCCTTCCACTCTAATAAACTTGGAGAGCTCCTGTCAGCCCCCACGCCTCTGGCTCACTGAGGTTTGCTGCTGCTAGCACTGGGGGAGAAGGAGTTAATTTTGCATTAAAGAGCAGCCCAGCTGCCTGCAGAGGCTCCGATCCCACTCTTTATTCCACAATGTTTGATGGCTGAGGAAAAGCCAGCTCCAAATTCACATGGCACTTTCTAAACCAAGGACAAAATTACATCTGGCTGCCTTGGTTCATCCTCTCGGAGAAAACCAGGACGAGCTGACTTTGGGGTGGGCAGGCGGCTCTTCACTTCTTGAAGTTTTGGGGCTTTGCGGTCCAGGACCTGCCTGGTTGGGTTCCAGGCTGGTCATTCCCGGGGCTCCCCTCCCAGCCGGCGGTGCGGGGGCAGCCCAGGCCCCCGGGTGGTGGGCGCTGGTGGGCCAAGGGACAGCTCTGTCCCCCATCCATCCCTCGGCAGGTGGATCTGTAGGAAGGGCTGGCTGCCTCTGCATGGGAGTGCTCAGCCGCACTGGGCGGGACGGGAAGCGCAGCCACGGGGGACTGGGCGCAAGGGCTGGATGAGGCTGGGGCAGGCGCTTACCTTCTTCCGAACTCCTCCTTCGACGGCTGAAGAGCTTCGGTCTGCGGGTGAGCAGTGCCCGGCTGGGCGACGGATGCTCCGTGCGGCTCCGTCCCTCGGGGCACCCGCGGGGAGGCGGGACGGGGGATTGTGGTGGGCTGGTTTAGAGAGGTCGGAGGTCAAGCTCTGGCCAGGCCCCCCTCGAGGGTGCTGTGTCCTGGCTCGGGGCAGCTCATCCGCAGGGAGCTGGTGGTGGCAGGGTGTGAGGAGCGGAGGAAGCCTGTTGCATGTGCTGGCTGGGGTTTCCTTACTGTCCCAGCAGCCTGGCGGGGGGTACACGGGCTGGGGGCTTTCACTGGAAAATGAGAGGATTTTTGTTGTGTTTGAACGCAGCTGTTCCTGCCTCTACCCTGCGGGGCTCTCTCGCAGCCCAAGATCTCCCCTGGCTTTGGGTGCTGAAGCGATCAAGCAGCACGTTCTCCCAAAATGATGGAAAATAAAGTGTTCCTGTCATTTACGTTCTACAGCACAATTTTGATTTTAAAAATGTACGTCGTTGCCATCATTACGGGGCAAGTGAGACTCAGAAAGAAGGTAAGATCCAGTTTCGTTTTCCTTCTCCTCCCTTTCTGGCTCTTTGCTTGGGTTTCTGTGGTTTTTCTTTCTTCTTTTATTCCTCTAGAGTTCAACAAAATTTTCCTGAAGCAAGCTGAGTTTTCTTTGACTTAAGTTAAAAGCAAAACTTGTTTCATAGCTGCGGCAGATAAATATCTCACTTCTCTTTGACCGTTTTTGTTTGTTTCTACCATCTGTAGCTTGATGTTTATAATTTTGGAAACCTAATCTAAATAATAATCAGATCTAAAATGCCAAGCAGGTGAGATGCTTCTAGAAAGAGTCTGTTTACAGTTAATTTGCAGGGTCTGGAAGAAAAGGAGAAGAAAAAAAAAAAGGTTTAAGAAGAAATCATTGCAGTGGTCTTTTTTCTTGCAATGTAGCAGAAGGCTTTTGAGCTTTTGGAGGCTGACTGGCTATGGGAATGCTCCAGGAGAGCAGCAAGTCGCGGGGAATAAAACAATAGCTGGAGGAAATGGTTCTTGGTCAGGGGGGAAATACAGGGAGGACCAGCTGCCGTCAGGAGCTGGGGCTAACTGGACTTTTATCACCCTCACCCCAACTCCTGGTAAAACTCAGCTATCTGTAAAATCTATTTTAAAGTATTCGAGGAGTTTCTGACTGCATCAGTGGAGCAGGAGGGAGACATTTCTGCTCTCAGATAGAATACAAATGCCCTGTGCTGTGGCATCATTGTAACTGATGATTTGTCTTTTCCCCTAAATTCTAAATGATTCTAAATGATGCTCCAGCCCTGGGACAGTTTGGGCTTGTAACATAATTAAAGAAAGCAGCAGGGCCCTTTCCAGGCTGCAAAATGAAGCTGTCAGATGTAACCAGGTCCCTGAGGAACAGCTTCTGAGCATAGGTGGGGAGCTTGCACAAATTATTTTCATTTGTAACTTTATTAGTGTAGGATCCCATTTCCCCATGGAAAAGCCACACAGTCCCACTGCCAAAAAGCTCGCCAGGGAATATTCTCTAATCTGTCAGTCCTGGTTATCTTTTGGAGGCCACGTTGTATCTGCATGCTCTCTGCCAGCAGTGATCGCGCTGGCTGGCAAAGTCTCCTCTAAATGGATTTCATGGGAAGAAGTGGACTAGGGTGAGGTGGGAGCTCCCTTGAAGCCCTCCATTTGGGACCGGCTCAGCAGGCAGCGTTGGGTTTTTTGGAGGATAAGGAAAACCCCTGGGGAGATGCAGGGTTTAACCCCCACGACCATGTGCATGTAAACGCAGTGGCCCTCGTTTTTAGAGTGGTGACAACTTGGGGCAGGTAAAAATACCCACAGGACTTCAAGATTAGGGCCAAAACTTTTGCCTCTGGGGTTCCTGAAGACTGTAAGCAGGTGGGGACTCTCTCTTGCAGGCGTTTGCAAACCCGGAGGATGCCCTGCGCAATGGGGGGGTGCAGTTCTGCCGTGAGGACCCTGACGTGGAGCGGTGCCGCAGGTGAGCGGTGCCAGGATTCCCTCTGGTGCCGGCATTCCCTCTGGTGTTGGCATTCCCTGTGCCACCATTCCCTCTGTGCCAGCTGCTGGCAAAGAAGAAGTGGGAAGCTAAAGGGCTCGCTAATCAAGTAGTATTCTAGATGCTTGGGCTGCCTTGAGCTCTGCTGTGGGAGCCTGCACGCTAAAGCAGTTTAATCTTTAACGGGAGCGTGGTGTGCACTGGAGCAAGGAAAAGAGAAGGATCCAGGTTTGCGTTCAGCACCCAACTCTGACTAACTCTTTTCTACGTGCTCAAAGTCCCGCAGGCCCCCAATGTCTCATCCTGTACCCACACTCAAAGGCTCCTTGTGTCCTGCTCTGACAGGACCCCAGGTCCCCCTGTATCCCTGCAGAGTTTGGACAGGGAACAGAGTGACTGGTTGCAGTGCTGTAGACAGCTGCCCTTTTTGGGGATTTGGGAAGAGGCCAAACAGGATTGAAATAACTTCTGCCTCTCTAATTGGGCAAACTCTGAATGTTATCCCTCTGCTGTGAGAAGCTTAGTTTCTCAGAGGTAAAACATGGCTTTATTCAGCCCTGGGCTTGATTTGCTGTCCCCCTTACCGAAGGGGGTGCCCCAAGTGCTAGGCTGGATTGCTGGTGATGTACAGGAAAGGGACTGGAGCTGTGTCCTGCTGTCCTGGAGCCCTGGGCTGTGCATGGGAACCTCATTGCTCACATCCCGCTGCCTCCAGCATTTGCTTTAGAAAACATCCAGTGCCACCTAATTGCTGGGCTGCGAGGGGGAGGAGGAGGATGGCAAATGAGCTGTTTCCTTCCTAGCAAAAAGAAAATAATAGCAGAAATAACAATAATAATCCTCTTTTGATTATTCAGAATAAACAAACTTCCATAAAAATAAGTAACTGGAGCTGCAGCAAAGACCTGGGGCAGCCTGGGATCTGACTTGGGCAGCTAAAGCTCTCAGAGTCTGTTCTTGCTGATCTATTTGCAGCCCTGGAGAAGACAGATTCAATCCGAGGTGTTTCCCCAGAGCAAGGGCAATGTCAGCTTTTCATCTTAGACTGTATCTGGGGGGGAGCAGAGCCAGGGGTCTGTGCAGGACAGGGACAGAGCAGGGTGGGACATTTACCTCCTGCCTCTTAAAGAGGCCCCCGGCTGCCTCTCAGCTCTCTCCTTTCTCCTCCGTCTTCTTCCATTTGTCCTTCCATCCCTGCTGAACCCCAGAGTCCTTGGGGTTTATTCAGAGGATGGTGCCTGCGGGAGGAGGGACACAACCCACACTCGTGGCATGACCGGATCCGGTTTCGGTAGCGCTGTGGGTGATGGAGGGGATGCTGTGACACCCAGGCAGGTGCATGTTCAGCTGCAGCACAAGGTTTGGCCCCAGCAGTGCTGATGTGTCACCACACGGCCACAGCGGCCCCTCCAGCCATACTGTGGTGCCATTACCCAGGTGCTGCTGGCACAGTGTGGGGGTCCTTGGGGCGCTCCTCCCCAATCCCCTTTGGATGCATTTATGGAGAGGTGAAGCCACAAACCCTCCCATCCTGTGAGTTTCTTCACTGGAGAAGCTGTGGTCTGGAACTGCCTTTTATTGTGTAGCATGGTCACATCTGGGGCCATGCTGTGCTGGCACCACACCAGTTTCAAGCTTTTTGCAGCTTCACAGGATCTTTGTTTTGCTCTGTTTATTTGAAAGCTCCAACCCTCGAGCTGTCATCTGCTGTGGCAAAGGCGTCCCAGTCACGGAGAGAAAGTTTCAGGAGCTCAGTGTCCCAAGGGAGAGACACGGGGTGTGAAATCCTCCTGCCTCTGTGTGTAAGGGAGAACTGACGCTTTTGGAGGCTGTGTCTGCCCCATCCAGTGGAGGAGAGGCCCAGCAGCACCTAGGGATGGGTACACTGGCTAGAAGGAATGAGGGAAAACAGGGAATTCCAGTGGGAAAGAACAACCTTATGTCGCTTTTCAGGGCTCACTGCAACGACATGGAGAACATCTTTCCCTTCCTCTTCCTCGGAGCCATCTACTCCCTGCTGGATCCCAGTCCTGCAGTGGCCAGGATCCACTTTCTCATCTTCTGCATGGGACGGATCATCCACACCATTGCCTACCTCCTGCGGCTGAGGGCACCCACACGCTCCGTGGCCTACGGTGTGGCCCAGCTGCCCTGCTTCTCCATGGCCCTGCAGATCCTCCTGGCCACCACCCCGTACTGGTAACACCTGGAGAGACCGACCACCCAAACCCCCTCATCCTGACTCTGCTGGTCCCCCCTGCAAGTGGAAGAGAGTGAGTGTGTGTGTGTGTGTGTGTGTCACCAGGGATGTCACCAGGGAGGTCACCTGCACCCTGGGGATGTTCAGTGCAGCCTTGATAAAATTCCACTGCCATCAGAATTTGTTGGAGAAGTCACCAGAGAGAAAGGACATGCAGAAAGGGGATGTGGAGGCAGGTTTCTCTCTCTCCTGCTGAGGGTGAGAGGTGGAAAGCACATGGACTCCCCCTCGAGGAAGGGGTCATTGAAGGAAAGGTTTTCTGTGTTTGGAACGGGGAAGGAGAAGATGTGCCTTTTCCTCTTGGTCATGAATACCCCATGAATCAGGAAGGGGAAATCATGAGGGTCCCACAAAGTCTCTTAGTCAGCAGATGCGGTTGGTAGCAGAGGTTATAAAGCAACCACCCTTCTCCTGCCCAGCCACGTGCATCTGTGGGGATGTGAGTCCCTTAGGACTTAGTCCCTTAGGTTCCCTCTGCCACAAGGAGGACAGGAGGCAGGTGCCTTCCAGGCAGTGTAACAGGGAAGTCAAAATCTCGGGTGATGTTGTGAAGGCATTGAAGCGTTCGGTGCTCCCAGTGCCACCTCGTCTCACGCCATGGGACACAGCTCCCTGCCAGGAGCCTCCTGCTAACTCCTGGCAGCTCCCAGCCAGCAGCAGCTGTGGCTTTTCCATCTCAGCCTCACCACAGCAAGATGCAGAGCGACGTGCCTGGAGCAGCCAGCAGGAATCGTTTACCCTGGACACAGAGCCTGGACACATTTGCTGGACACAAAGCTCTGGGACTTCTGGAAAGTCTAAAATGCTCACACAAAACAAGACAGTTTTCTCCCAAAGGGCAGTCGTGTCCACATGCCACTAATGCCTGAAAATGCCTCCAGGGCATCAGACTGAGTTTCTCCCCCTCTGTTTGTAGCCTTTCTCTGGCCACAGAAGGGCCGTTGCTATTTAGAAAATGTGCTGTGATCACTTTAGGGGTGTTTTCTTTCAGCTGTTTCCTGCTGTCCACTGCTGCCACGCCATTCGCAGCCTTGACCAGCTGGTGTTTGCAGAAAGCTCTGGAAATGAGCAGAGGGGCTTTGAAGACAGTATTGCTGCTCTGTGTCACCCAAAAGTGTCATGTTGGAGAGGAGAGGTCAGGACCAGGTATTGCATGGTGACAAAGTCCCATGAGCTCCTCTGCCACACAGCTGTCCCCAGGTGCCAGGGGCTGCTCCCAGCAGCAGCAGCAGCAGCAATGGAGCATCCCTCTGGAGGAGAAGGCAGGAGCAAACCTCTGCTCTTCAGTGCCTCCTTCCTCCTCTGAGGGCAACACAGAATTTGACTAAGAGCACAGGGGCAAGCCAGAACGAGTAGAAAATAAATTCCCCTTCCACCTGTCCTGTGCACTGAGGCTGTTCCCTTGACTGCTCTCCTCAGAGATGCTCTTGCTGAGACCTCACTGAGCACCGGGAACACACCTGCTCAGACTGGTGCTCAGCCCTTGCTCAGCTCGGGTAGAAGTTTCTGTACCAGTAACTCCTGATCCCAGTGCAGTTGTGGCCTCAGGCCGAGCTGTGTGGTGAAGTTTGGAGTGGAATGCCTTGCTCTCCCACTGTGAGGAAGGTGGGCAGGATTGCAGGTTCAGCAGTTCACTCTTGGCCGCTTCTCCTTCACACAGATGTCTGGGTAACACAGACCCCTCTTAACAAGTCTCTTCTGCCTCACAGGGTGCACAAGATCTTGAACCCCTGTATGTTTCTCTGCTGCTGCACATGCATCCTGGTGGCAGGAAGCAAATATTCCCAATAAAAACAAACCATTGTGCTCTTATATATCCTTCCTTTGGGAGCAGCAGATGCAGCTGGGCAGCAGCTGGGTCCAGCCCCAGCAGGATGGATCCTCAGCAGGATGTTAAACCCCACTGTAGAGCCTGGAGTGCCCTGGGACTTCTAAAGAGACATCCCCTTCCTCTGCATTCACCTGCCCTGCAGAGGAACCTCTTTTCCACGTGTGCATTATTTGTGCTGATCCTTTAAATTCAGCAGAGCTGGGAATTACAAGCAGCTCTGTTCAGTTTTCCTTCCCTGAGCAGCAAATTGTTACAAAGCTTGGTGTTCACTCAAAAATCCTGGAGGGCTGGAGAAGCTCAGGTAAGATGTGGTTGCTCTTCTTTCTGTTCTTAGGACTTGTAAAGGAGCTGCTTGTATTTTCCAAGATAAGTATCCCCCTTTTTTTGCACTAGGTTGCTGGGAAACAAATGCCTCATTTCTCTGGTTTCCCCCTATTTTCTTAAGTCGTTGGTGTTTGGGAGGTGCTGCCCTGTCCATGTCTGTGTTAGTTTGATAAAATGGCTCCGCTTGGTTGTTTTCTTTCCCTTTTTGTTTTCAAATAAGAAAGGCAGTGCTTTTATAAAATGGACTCTCTCCAGTACATGTTGCTGTGGTTGGAGATGTGGCTGGGATGGAGATTTTGGCGTGGGAAGGAGGCAGGAAGGCTACAAAATGCCCTTCCAGCCCCCAGATCTGCCAGCTGCTTCAGCCTCTTCTTGGCTGCCTGTCCAGTGCCTGAGGCTGATGCCCTGCTCAGGGAAGCTGAGGTTACATGCAAAGCTCTGCTGTCTTCTTTTTTATTAAAAAAAAAATAAACTCTGCTTACTGGCTGCAGGGGAAAGCTTGGGAATGTGAACTCTCCTGGCTCAAAAAAAAACAAACAGAAAAAGCCTACAAGGCAAACTTGAGAGAGGCCCAAGCATTGCACTTATTTTGAACTGTTGTGGAAGTTTGGGGGAAGCAGGACCGAGCTGGGCTCGCTTGCTTGGGCAGCACCAATTCCATCAGGGCTCTCCTGGGACTGGGTGATCAGAGACACTGGCTCTCCCCTGGACACTGCCAGTGGTGTTTGCTGCATATGGGGGGCATCCCTGCCTTTTCTCAATTAACATCGAAAGCCCAGAGCTCCCAAATTCCTGCTCCGGCATCTGTGTGGGCAAAGGATGTGCCCAGTGTCTCCTGCTGCTCCAGGAGAGCTGGGACAGTGGTTGCACCCACCAGTCTCTGGGTTTGGTGTGTGCGTTGTATGTCCAACAACTTGTTTTTCACACCTGGCTCAAACAGGAAATGGCAACACTCTGAAACCCATCTGGGACTGCAGAACGACAGTTTGGTGCTTAAATAGGTACAAATTGAAAGAGGAGAAATATAGGTTAGACATTAGGAAGAAATTTTTTACTGTGAGGGTGGTGAGACACTGGTAAAGGCTGCCCACGGACGCTGTGGATCCCAGCCCCGGCAGAGTTCAAAGCCAGGTTGGATGAGACCTTGAGCAACTTCGGTCTAATGCAAGCTGTCCCTGCCCACGGCAGGATGGGTTGGGAGTAGATGACCTTTAAGGTCCATTCCGCCCCCTTCTGTGGTGAAATGTGTGAATGTGATTCACACAACCAGTGCGTATCTTCCCTCAAGGTGTCTGGAGCTGGGAGAAAAGCAAGTGGAGACCCAGCACAAGCCACTTCCCCTCCCACACTCTTTCAGGTGGCTCAAGCCTCTGGATCCCTCCTACCCCTGAGCACTGGACACACCTCTTCCTTACCTGCCTGCACCACTTCCTGGGTCTCTCTTTATCCAGACCTTCCCCTGGTGGGCTCTGGACCAAGATTCCTGCTTGGGTAGCTCTCCTTTAACTGAGATCACTCTCTTCCTTATCTGCCCTCCCAAAAACTCCCATTCGCTCTAGCAGATGGGATTTTGATACACAAATCGTCTTAATCTTCTTGAAGAATTGAGATTCCTGTGACTTGTAGAGAGAATGAGAGGAGCCAGCTCTACAGGCATGGGCATCCCAGAAGGAAGTGCTCTGGAGAAGATAACGGTGCTTCCCTGCTGCTCTCTGGCACAGGAGGATGAAGTTGGCACCGGGAAAACTTCTTCCAGCGGGCGTTTTCCAGCCCGACTGTGGGGCTGAGCTGTGACACGTCCCCTGCTTCACACGTGGGGGCGAGCCCCGCATAGGGGCGAGGGAGCCGGCCGGGTGCGGAGCAGAGCAGCGCCATGGGGGCTCGCCCCCGGCCCGCCGGGTTCCGCGGGCTGCGCTGCGCTGCGCGGGGCTGCAGCACCCTCGTGTGGCTGCGGGACCCTGCGGGGGGACACGGGGACCCTGCCCGGGGACCCGCACCCACGGATTCTCTCCCCCCCGTCTGCTGGCCAGAGAGTTTGGGGTGCAGCTGGAGGTGTTTGGGGTGGAGGGAGGGTGCCGTTCCTTGGGGAACGGGTTGAGCCGGAGTAGGCTGATATCTGCTCTAGTGCCCATCAGCCTCTCCGAAGCAGGCAGATGCAATGCCAGATCCAGGGAGATCCTCCCATCACCTCAGACTTGCCCTTTGGCAGTCACCTGGTTGAAAACAGACTGGTTTGAGGAAGGAAACAATTTGCAAATGTCCTTGCAAACTTCTGCTTCTGAAGTTGTGGTGTACGGATGCAGCGCTGTGCATCTCCATGCAATAGCTCTTCCTTATACATGATAACTTCCTGGGCTTTGTGACACCAGCTACAAAAGGAACCTTTGCTTTCCTCCCTTCTTCCCAAGTAATTATGATGCATTACACCCCCTGTGGATAGCTACCATCCAGCTTCTCTGCTGCCTTAGGTTGTCGCTGTGAGCGGCACTAACGACAAGGAATGGCACGACAAGTTCAGAAGGAAAGCAGTTCTGATCTTTATTAATTAATTAATTCATCTTTTATAGCAGGGTTCACAAAGAGTGTGTTGAATGGCATAAGACAATTGGGTGCTCGGCCATCCACCCCTTGAGGGGATTGGTCAAGCTCTAAGACACTTATTCTAAAATATTAGAAAGCTAGAACCGTAACAATCTTGCATAACAAACCCAGGTGCAAGATAAGGAGTTAGTTTACAAGAACCCATAGCAGTGCTTTTCATAGCCTCTGTGAGAACTGCAAAGTTCTCACAGAATGCTGCAGAAAGCTGAAAAGTTTCTCTACCAAAGCTTTTCAGCATCCACATTAGGTTGCTTCCCTGTGGGGTCAGAAAGAATCAGCAGCAAACAAAATATCTGCTGCAGGGAGGAGATGCTTCTTCCATATGGAATGTAGAGTCTGGGGTGAGCATCGCAACCCCCAGGACAGGAGCATTGCTCCAAAGGGCAGGAGGGACTCTGCTGCTGGGAGGTGACACGATGCTGTCATGGGAACACGTGTTTCTGCAGTTTGTAGATGGTGCCAGCAAGAGGGTCTTCAGACCTTCCTGTTGCCACCAGAGGGAGAAGGGCTCAGCAGCATAAGGATAATGGGAAAGGAGGATGCTGTAACCACGATATGTGTGTAATTCATTCTGGATGGGGATAACCAGGCTGGTGTCCCTGTGAGCTGGAAAATGTGAGCTCTGTTTTGTCTTGCTGCTGTGGCAGCCGATGCTGATGACAACGCAAAATTGTTCTCATTAAAATATTCTAGGGGCAAACTTCAGCTTTTCATCAGTCAGCAAGTCATGCACAAGTGTCAGGCTGTGGGGTCAGAAACAAGGAAAGGGGGTCCAGGAAGATCCTCCCATCACCTGAGACCTGCCCTTTTGGAATCACCTGGTTGAAACCAACTGCTTTGAGGAAGGAAACAGTTTGCAAATGTCTTTGCAACCGTCCCCCACTCTCAAAGTTGTGGTGCATGGATGGAGACCAGCTGTCCTGCTGAAATTAGTACTGGTGATGGATGTGCCCTTCCTAGGAGGAAAAATGCCCCTGTTCTGGAAGGGGAGAGGTTGCACAATGCCTTTGAGCTCCTCTTCATTGACAGCTTTCCCCCAGTGTCTCCCTTCCCTGTGGAGTGCAGACCCTGCCAGGTGAGCTGCAGCTCTCCATGCTTGTCTATCTCCTGGTTTCTGGACCCCTCAGATGTCCATCAGCTCCTGGGAGCTGACTGACCATGGGTTGAGACCTTCTGCTCTAGTGGGAGATGAACTGAAGTTGGGACAGTTCAGGCAGGAAATAAGTGACATTTCCAGCAGTCAACAGTAATGAGTCACTGGAGGAATCTGCCCTGGGAGCTGTAAGCTCATCAATTCCAAGGGTCTTTTGACTCGGGGCTGGATGCTCTCCAAAGGGATGCTCTGCACTGGCCACGTGCTGAGGACGAGGGTGCTGCTTGGGTGATATTCTTTATGCAGAAGGTTGGACAATTGGCCTTAATGATCTACAAACCACTTATTGAATGAATAAATAAGTGGTTAAAAAGCAGCAGCAGAGCAGTTTGATAGGGATGGTCAAGTGTGCGGGACCGTGGTGGGCCTGGAGTGATGCCCAACATGGGGACCTGCTCCTGCTGGGTGCTGCAGGGATGAAATGGGATGAGCCTTGTTCCCCTCTAGGGAAAGCTGGAATGCGTTGTTTAGGGGTCCTTCCTTCCTCAACCTTGCAACCCACAGGATCCACGTGTCCCAAAGGCCACCGGTGATGGGAGGAACAAAGGTTGCTGCTGGGAGCAAGCTGATCCTGTGGCTCTCATGGAGCTGAGGCCCCCTCTGGGTGCGTGGGATAGCACTGCAGTCCCCCTTGGCTGTGTGGGGGAAACTGAGGATGGCCTAGGGAGGAGGAGGAGGTGACAGAGGCATCCTGTAAGTGACACCATGTGAGCTGGCCTGACAGGAGGCTGCTGCATTTCAGCAGGTGAAGGCAAGTAAAAAAAAACAAGGGAAACCCAGGTGTCCCTTCTCCTCCCAGCTCTCACGGCTCCTGGAAGTCGGCAGGACAGCAGTTTTCTGCACAGGCAGTTGAATCCCTGCTACGTTGCACCAACACACACCCACCCACCATTAACGTTCTCAGCCTCTCTGAACACACCATACCTTTGATCTCCGCATTATCTTGGGGCGATGGATTTCAGGCTTTATTTGTGCTGTGAGGACACTTTCTGCCTTGCTCTCTAATCCTTTCCTAGCAATTCCTGCCACTTGACTTGCTGCCTTTCAGTCTGGGTGTGCACTGGGCAGTTTCCCCTGGGCACATCTTCACACTTCTCCACATTGCATTAAATCTGCTGCTTGATAGCACTGTGAGCTCCTGGAGCCCTGTTTAACTTTGGCTGCCTCAACTATTTGGTATCGCCTTTGCCTGACCACTGATTCCCCGTTTTGGGTGCTCGGTGCCTGCTCTGCACCTGTGGGCCTTTGCTCCCTGGAAAGCGCTCTACAATCTGATGGTTTATTCCTACCCTTTGGTTTCTTTCAGCTCAATTTCTGTGTAGAATCTGACCCTTCTTGCTGCCTCTTACTTCAATTTCTGCTCAGGCTTCTTGTCCAGGGCAGGTGGAGAAACCACAGTGGCTGGTGCTGGAAGAGTCACGTCCCTATCACATGCACTGACACGTCTCTACTCAGTAAAATATTTATTCCTCCATTATTTCACAAGAGTTGTTTTTACAAAAACCTTACAAAAATTTCCAAAACACAGACATGCAGAAGAAAAAAACAAATCCACCATGGATCTTGTTACAAGTAATTGAAATGTACAAATAGAAAGGGCGAGAGAGAGCTTAGATTACAATAATCCCTCGGTCCTGCTACCCCTTCATGGGTGCAATTTGTATCTCTTCTTAGTGAGTTCAGCATTGACTGACAAGCTGTGATAAGCTGCCAAAAGCACAGCAAAGGAGGGGCCCTAAGATTAGGAGCAAATGTTTTCAAATATATATATACATATAGATATTTAGTGAAGAAATATTTATTCCCTGCTTTTTTTAGGTTTACAGAAACAGCATCTGCAAACTATTAAATGGGTTTATTTTCATTAATGTTCTCAAAGAGGCAGCGACATTTATATCCCTGTGGTTTCATCTTGTATAACCGAAAAAAGAGCCCTGTGCTTTCCATGGGAATAGGACCCCCCGGCCCCCTCCTCCTGCCCCAAGTGGTGTTTCTTAGGGAGGATGATTTGGTCCACAGTGGATCCCTCTTCCCCCTGGCTTGGCAGGTCTCTGTGCAGTGTGGGGAGCTGTGTGCTCTTCTTCTGGCATGACAAATGGGAGGGATACCAGGCCTGGAAATGTGGATGGGGGCAGAGGGTGGGTATTTAGGGTGACACTGCTCCCTGGATGAGGTGGACAGTGTCAGTCAGGCTGTGCCCTCTCCCTGCCTGCCAAGCTTGAGGAGGAGAAGGTAGCTATTCCCAACTAGGGGCTGCACTGTGGAGCAGAGGAAGCAGGGGCTGGGGGCAGGATGGATGGGCTGGTTCACCCCCAGCCAGAGGAGATGGGCTCCTCTCCTGGTTCTCCCATCAGGTCTCCAGCTCCGGGTGCTGGGTGAGTTCCCCCCCAGGCTGGCATTGCCCTGCAGTGCAGCTGAAGGCCCCAGTGTCACAGCCACTGGGTTCCACATGCAGCTGCAGTGAGAGCCCCAGTGGGAATGGGAGAGGATGCTCCTGGGAGCTGTGGGGCCTCAGGTGGGCACTTTGTAGCTGTGACACTTTCAGCCTTGGTGTCACTGACCAGAGGATGTTTACGTGGAGGAGGCACCTCAGCAATTACTCTATTTGTCCTCAGATCTATTGCTGCAGCCCCCAAACCAACCCCTTCTAGGGAAGGAGGGCTGGTGTCTTCGCTGTCCAGGCCACCCCTCTGAATTGGTCCCCAAGGTCCCCATGCTTGGCTGGTGGCTCTTTCCAGTGGGTGAGGAAAGGGTGGTCTGGTTTCCAGTGGGCTTTGTCCACAAGGACACCACACCTCCACCACTGCAGCTCATTCCCCATTGCTGCGGAATTGGCAGGGGAAGGTGGAGGCAACGTCTCTCTGCAGCTCAGTCCCATGGGCTGGGGCCAGGTTGCCCACCCAGTGTCCATCCCCCTGCACATCCCACCTTGGAGCCTCATTAGGCTGCGCAGCAGGGTGGGATGAGGGGGAAACCATTTCCTTTCTGCAAAACCAAAAAAGCCTCCCCCATGGAGTTGCCGGCCCCAGACCCCCGAGCACATCTGCGGAGCTGCCGACGGGGAGGCTGTGCCTCCGGAAGGCGAAGCCTTCGTTGGCACGAAGCTCTGGGAGCCGCCTACTCAGCTGAAACCCAACAGCTTTTTCCAATTTTCTCATTCCCTGGGACGGTTCAATGACCTGGGGCTCTGCAGAATCGCTGGCAAATCCACCAAGGCAGGGCAGTGGTGCCTGCTTGGGGATTGGCAATGCATCCCCAGCTCACAGGAGAGCTCACAGGCTCCAGGTGGGTCTGTTGAGATGCTCCAGCTCTGCTTGCCCCTCTGGGAAGGGACAAAGCCTGATGCCATCAGCATAGGCAGCTCCTAAATGCAGGCAGCACAGTGCAGAGGGCTGGCCTAGACTGGCCATGGCATGGGTGAGCCATCAGCTTCCCAAAGTCCCAAACTTTGGGAAGTCCCAAACCCCACACTGCGGCTGGGGTTGCACAAAGAAATGAACACATGGATCAGCTTTGGCACACACAGTTGAGCGCCGCAAGTCACAGCCCGGTGGAAAGGGGGGCTCATGATCCTCCCACGCTGTCCCTGCGGGAGGAGAAGACCCAATAACTCTTTGGCTCTCTGGGCAAGATACCCAAATTGGTCAAATCCAATAGTCCAAGATCCTTCCATGTTTGGAAGCAAATTCTTGTTCCCTTGGCAAGTCTGTCCTCAAAGAGCGCGTGGGGGGTATGTGTGTATATATAGCCGTTATTATAAGGGTGCGCGAAAAGCAAGTTTCTAACCAAGTTCGCTCCATATGTGGCTATAATTATGTGCCACTTCGGCCTGGGACTGACTCTACCTTCAGAAGGGAAGGGAAGAGGAGAGAAGATGCTGAGACACTGGATGAGTGGCATGTGTGTTGGGCAGGCGGCGGATTTGTCCTGCACCGGCACAGGAGCTCCACGCTGTATCCTGGAGGAGGCCATGGGATGGGGTTTGCCCCGCTCAGTTCACGGTCGGCACCTGGTTCTGATGGAGGCTGAACTCTTTGGCTTTGAGGCGCAGGCTGGCGATGCTGTTGGCCATGTTCACCCCTTGGGTGGGCGTTGCGGTCCCGCTGGAGCTGTAGGAGGGCACAGTGCTGCGGGGAGGGAGCAGGGAGGAATGAGGCAATGGCCCATGCAGAAGTCCCCATGCCCTTTGTGGTCCTGCTGGCTTCCTGGGCCAGGCTGGCTGTTCCCTCTTGGAGATCTCTCACAAGAACAGCCAAAGCTTCAGCATTTTTATGTGCTTGGATGGATGTGGGAACCCCTCAAACTATGCACCAGGAGGCCCTGCTTTGTGGTATTGGATGTGATGGCTGAACATGAACAGCTGGGAACCAGAAGGGACCCATGCCACCTCCTGTGCTGAGATGTGGGAAGGGTCAGCACGAGGCCAAGCAAATCCCTTGCGAGGACCAGGGTGCCTGCTCTGGCCCAAAAATGCAAGGAGGCAGGGAAGCCTGCTCAGCTTTGGGCAGCGGATGCTCAGACAGGGTTGAAATGGTTCCCAAAGCCACGTCAGACGAGCTCCTTTCAGCCTCATAAAACTCCCCAAATCCCCAGCAGTGGCACAGGGCTGCATCCTGCGGCAGTGGAGTGGTCTCTAGGCAGCCCTGCCCCACAGCCACCTCCTCCTCAGCTCCTCCAGAGCCTCCACCTACCTGTACGGGGAGGTGCTGGTCCAAGAGAGATACTCCGGGGTCAGTGCAGTGGGTCGTGGTGCCATGGGCTGCTCAATGGCTGCTTCTTGGCTGTAGGATTTGAGCAGCGATGCCGATCTGTTGGCCAGCATCGCCCTCTCATTACGGCGGAACTTGGCCCTCCGGTTCTGAAACCACACCTGTGCCAGGGGGAAAGGCGGTCAGTGGGGACCCAGTGCGAGCAGGGATGTCCCAAGCATCTGTCCTATGGATCATGGTGATGTGCAGGATGGAAACAAGGGAGGGGACAGTCCCTGCTCCTGCCTGGGGGCAAGGCAGAGGGTGTTGTTTTCTCCCACACAAACCTGTGCTCACCTGGACTCTGGCCTCGCTGAGGTTGACCCTTCTCGCCAGCTCCTCCCGCACAAAGGCGTCGGGGTAGTGCGTCCTCTCGAAGACCCTCTCCAGAGCCTGCAGCTGGCTGCTGTTGAAGGTGGTGCGGTTCCTCCTCTGCTTCTTCTTCCTCTTGGCTGCCCCGCAGCTTGGGCTCAGGCTCTCACCTGTGGGGAAAGAACAGAAGCCACATGAGAGCCAGACCTGTGTGAGACCCCATAACGCAACCAAGCTCAAGCCCTCCTGGGGGTCTGCACTGCCCTGCTCTGTGCCAGCCATGCTCCCTCCAGGCAGCTGGGACTCTGTGGGGAGCAGCATTATGTGCAAACCGGTGATGTCCATGAGAATCAAAACCTATTTTGGGACCTGCTGGAGCTTAGGGTTAACCCCAAAATTTACCAAGGCCTGTGGTGGTTTCACATCTGGCTAAAACCATGTGGACCTGATTTGGAATACCAGTCTCAGTGTATTCTGGGGCTGCACTTGATCCAAACTGGGGCTCAGCTCTTGCTAAGACTTTAAGTCAAGCTTTCATGAATGGTGATGAAAATTCAGCACCGAAAAACCCCCAAGATGCAGGTCTCAGCTCCCACCTCCAGCACCCCCCAAGGCCCCAGCTGTGGCATGTCCCCAAGGTGACACAGGACTGCAGCCAAGCATCTGCTCTTCCAACCCTGGTCTTCAGAGCTCAGAACGAGCAGCACCGCGTCTCGCAGGGCTCAGCCTCCGCAGTGTTTATTTCTGGCTTTGCTGGCTCATGGAAACATGAAGCTGAGGGTGTAGTTTGGTTTCTCAGTATTGATCTTGGGCTGTCAGCCAGGCTGAGATTAATCTCTTCTTTGTCACTAATATCATAAGGTTTGGGCAAGTTTATGAAGTCTTTTTCCGAGACACCCAGTCAGCTGCCTGCAAAGGCTTCATGGGGAGCACGACTCGCTGTCGTTCTCCCTCGTGGAGGTACTGGTTAATGATTCTTTCTGTTAATAAAGCATCTGGATCCAATCTGTACCTACTGGTGGGAAAGCATTTTGGAATTATTTGAAATGTTAATAATTTTATGACATTCTGATTCATGGCAGGAGTATGTTGGGGCTTTCTGCTCTATATCATCGCAGAGGCCAGGGTGGCAGAACTCACCACTCCCTGTGGTGCTCACAAATTAAATGCTTGCTAATAATATTAATTGTGATATTTATTTAATAAGTGCAGCATTTTCAGATGATACTTGAGCAACAAACAAAATCTACTGAAAGGGATATTAACTCTTCTGTTTCTAGACACCATCAAGCTGTAGAGCAGGAGGAAACTATGGGTTCCAAGATCTTTAAGGCCAGAAAAACCTTCTTGGACCTTAACTCTGAATAATTCAAGCCGTGAAACATCCAACAATAAGTTTTTCATCAAGTACCTACGACCCCTACGTGCCCAACTACACCGTTCTCCCAAGACCTCTCTGCAGCCACTGGCATTTCTCTGGGTCTTTTATGATGCTGTAGGTGCAATTTGGCCGTGGTTGACCATCAACAATCTGTGCTTTTGTATTTTGGCCACGGCCTTCTTTGTTGGGTAAAGACACAATGGACAGTGCCTGAAATATGCGTGGGTTTGAGGCCCTTTCCCCGGCCAGGAAACCACAGGCTGCCCTTCGCCACTGATTGTGTTTAAAGGCTCACAAATAAAATTCTCAGAATTCCCTCCATCACTTGTTCCTGCAGCTTCAAATGTTCTGCCAGTCTCTGCTTTCCAGTTGCCCCTTTTAGTTAAACTCCTTTTTTGGTCCTGTTTTCCTTCAGCGAGCTAATGAGCCGCTGGATTAAAATACATGAAGTCCAGCCATGATTGTCCCTGAGTTTTCTGGGAGCCTGGGACTGAAATGGGAACCATCAAGCTGGGAGAGAGATACAGGACGTAACAGGGTGAGAGGTTTCCTTGTGGGTTTATGACCATGCCACAGGACTTCTGGGGAAATGGTAGATCAGGGTTTGGTTCAAAAGGTGTAGTCACAAGGGCACCCACTGTCCCTCACCAAACTGGCAATGATTTCAACAGAACCCTGGGAAATGTATAAATAAAATTTATAAACCTGCTTTGGCTTCATCCTCAATTTAAACATGGCTATAAGACTTTTCCATCAGTGATGGTTTCTCTCACCCACTCTAATTTCGCTGAAAGAAAGGAGGAGGAGGAAAGTTTTCTTAAATTAATTCTCAATCCAGTTCTGTAGGATATGGCCACATTTCTGGCTGGTCTTTATCTCCCCAAACCCACAGAAGGAAGAGCTAAAGAGCCACAGGAGACAAGTGGTGCACAAGCACAAGCTGAGTGCTTCCCATATGGGGCTGGCAGTCATGCTGGGATCGAGGTTTAAGACTGGAGTTGGGTCAGGATGTGTCCGAGCACCAGTGGTTCCTGGGTTTTTGGAGACCTGCAAACCCCGGGCCATGCCGGCTTTGGGGCATTTTGTTCAGCCCCTATTGCTGCTTTTAATGGAGGGACCTTCCACGCCTTTTCCAGGCCATCTCTGTATGGCAGGGAGGCAGCTCCACACATGGAGTGCCTGCCTGGATCCTCTGCTCTGCTTAGGGATGAGCCTTGGTAACGCATCAACATCTTTTCCTCATTAGCTCAGGCACTGCAGGCTTGTGGGACCAGACAAATGCCACCCTAATCGCTGGTGGTGAGTGTCTGACAGGTTTACAATGTACACTCAGGCTGCATCTCTTCTATAAGAGATGCTTTAATAACCCCAGATCAGCTTCCCAAAAATAATCATGGCCAAGTCCTCTGGCATCAGAGAAGGGATGGGAAGGGGGATGAGTTGGGTCCCCCGAAGACACCCTGTCCTCTCAGTGCCATCAGTGGGACTTGGATTTAACCAGACCTGCTGACACCTTGATGGAGGACATGGAAACCCGTTCCCCACCACCAGGTTGGGCTTCCAGGAATAAGAATTTGTAATTGCACAAAGTTAAAACCAGCTCACCACCATCACTGTTCTGCCCCAAAGCAGTGCTTGGGGAGGTTATGGAGAAAGCCAAACCCTTGCCTTTGTCAGGTATAATTTGGGGGTTCATTTGGGCTGAAGGGACCAGTTTGGTTGGCCAACCCTGAGGTCAGAGGGGCTCCTGAGCCTTCCCCCCAGCCACCTTCCCTGTATTTATCTTCCACTGATTACAGTTTCCGCTGAAAGGAAAAAAAATGCAGGGAAAGGGGGAAAACAGGGGGATAACATTACTGAATAACGAAAGATGACATGCAGGGGAGGATGGGGAGAGGGAGGCGCAGGGGCTTTGCACAAAGCAGGATGGGCCCAATCACAAAAAAGGCCTTAAATTGCCCCAGAGTGTTAGGAAAGACAGGAGACTTTTCACCCGTGATGTGGATGAGTTTTGGGGTGCTGGATGTGGCCTGGGTAACCTCCAGCCTCCCCTCTGGGCTGTCCTGCCTCAGGCAGCGCTGCCCAAGAGCTGCAGACAGCCCGGGAGCAGCACTGTGCCCTACAGATGCCATGGGGTGCTCGAGTCACCCCCGAACCCTTCTCCCTGTGGGAGCACCAATGCTGGCAAGCCTGGGCTGTACCACATTGAGAACTTGGGAGCGACAGGTCCTGCCCCATGCACAAAGGCAACACCACCCCCGGGTCAGAGCCGTGGGGGTTCAGCTGGGCACCAGCCAAGCCCCCTTCTCCGACTCTTGCCTTTTCCCTCTGTGCTTCCATTAGCTTTCCATAGGATGGACTCGGCAGGTCTCAGCCTCGGTGCTAGGCTTGCCAAGGGGGGCCTTACATTGGCAGGGCCTCCAACCTCCCACAGCTGCTGTTGAGCACTGTAAAGAGGTAATTTTCACTCGATTTCCACCGAGGCTCCGGTTCTGACTTACGAGCTCCACTAGTGCACAATAAACGGCCGCAGAGCAGCTGCGATCCAGATCAACCAGCACTGACAATCCCAGCAGCTCACTCGCCTGAGCCCTGGAAACACAGGCAGGGATACTCCCTTGGGATGCCTTTCAGGGATGGGCTTTATTGCCAGCCATGCTCAGTCTCCCCTCTGGACACCCAGTTTGGGAGGTTTCTTTGCAAAGTGCTCATCCAGAGGCCGGTGTTTGCCCAGCACCATCCCTGCTACCCCAGATGGTCACTTCAGCCAACTGCCAGCCTGTCTCTTCCCCAGGTGATGCTGCAAACCCCTCTCCCTGTGAGCACCATCGCATCCTGGGACAAGTTTTCCTGAGTCCAGCTCTACCATTTGGGGTGCAAATACCCCCCTTTTTCAGGGACCAGGTCAGAATGCAGCAAGTTCAGCCCTCTCACACAAAAAGCCCAGGCTACATCTCCTCCAACGTGTTTCATTTTCCACTGCACCGCAGCCCCCATGGCCCTGAACAGTTTTCTGTCATTAAATTATTTCACACGTTCCATTTATTTGCGAGCAGTTTGCCAAAGACCCTTTAAGCTTTAAATTTTTCACACCCCCCCTCGCCAAAATGATCAAATCTGCTGTACCATTTACTTCCCTACTACGCCTGGAATGGCATTTTTTTCCTCCTTTTTTCTTCTTGGGTATAATTTAAGGGTTGAAATAGCCTGGAGGGAATTAGCTGTAAATTCTTCCTAAGACAAATAAATTCAGCCCTCTAAGTTTCTATGTTTTTCAAACTGTTGAGAGACATTTTGGGTTTGTTTTACTTGAAATAATGATCGTGGCATATCTGACCCTCAGGCTGCGGCTGGCTCTAGCCAAATAAATAGCTTTTATTAATTAAGGTTTATCCTTAACAAATAAAACCCCAATTTGATCTCGGCCGGCTGAATTAGCAAAAATAAACAACGGGTTCTCTGGGCACTTGATGTGGATTTAACAAATTAACGCTGGGCCTTCATCAGGGAAGCCGCAGGGTGGTGGAGGTCTTTTACAGCCAAGAAATCCTTTGGAAAAACAATGTCTTTCGTTTCTCCCATGGTCTCTCTCGGTAAACATGTGCACTCCCTTCATCCCTTTATGCACTCGGGGGAAGCGAGGAGAGCTCCGGCGATGACGTCTGCCAAAGTTTCATGTGCAATTGTTTAACTTGTTCCTCTAAATCATGCGATGGGGAGGAAGCGTTTCCCCTCACCCTGCAGCGAGCTGGAGCAAAGCTCTGGGGTTTGGGAATTGCCCCTCCATGGTGTGTGCCCACTCCAGCTCCTTTTTATCCCACAACCTTCGGCTGAGACACCTGAAGCCAAGGTGTGATTTGGGGGTGCATGGGCTGCCAAGTGCAGATGACCCCTCTTTCCAGCAGCCACTTCCAACACCGCCCTGCCTTGGGAGCAGTTAGAAACAGCCTGGGAGCCCGGGGGGGAGTTTATCAGCCCACACTGGGGCTTTGCAGGGAGGAGGGATAGCAGGAGGGATGCTCCACAGGCCAAAGGGAAGCTGGGCTCTTGTCCCTGCTCACGGGCGCAGGAAGGACAGGGTTTGTTGCAGAAGGGATGGTAGGAGATGCCTACACCACAACGGGTCTTTAATCTCCCCAGATCATTTTGGAAAGCCTGGGGGGCTGAGAAGCAGCCAGGAACCTGCCCCTCCACATGTGCTGGGTCACCCAGGAGCGGTGCCTTTCCTGCACCCACCAGCGAGCCCAGCCTGGGTGCACAGGACCAACACAGCACCAGCTTGGGGGCAAAACCGTATCAGTGAAACTCCCATTTTCTGCATGGTTTCACCCCAGTACCCAGGGTGACCCTTGGGGCCACCAACCCCTGCCCACAGGATACCGGCCCCAGCTTTGCTTGGCACGACGCTGTGAGGTCCAAACCCATCCTGGGAACAACCATGGACATGCGGGACAAGGTATCCCTGGGGAACAAGGGCTGTCAGCACCCCCCAGGCTCCCCCACTGCTGGGAGAAGGCTCCCACCTCCTCATCCCGACCCACTGCCGCTCCCTGTTCCCCCTCCAGCCCAGCCCCAGCCTCGCAAAGACCCCGGGAATGCTGAAGGCTCTAGGGGGAGGTTAAAGCTGGGGGGGTCCAAATGTGCTGAGTCCGAAGGAAACTTTCTCAGCTCAAGTGGCGTACATGAAAAATTTAAGAGAGGGGCAAGTCCCAGCTACTGGAGAAACATTACAGCGAAATGTTTCCGAGGATGTTTCACCTCATTAATTGTGAAAAAACTGAAACGCTGACACGTTTTTACAGGCTGCCAGTTTTGCTGGGGGAAAAGTGTCTCTGTTAAAAAGGAGCAGCAAAAGCCTGGACCAAGAAAGAGGCCAAGGCTGTCCCGGGGGGGCCTTAGCCTGTGCTCACTGACAGGCAGCAGCAGCCTGTTTTATGGTTATAGAGCTGCCTCTGCACCAGCCAGAAACCACCCAGCACCGCGGTTTGCTACCCCCAGCCACACAGCCACACAATTTTTGGGAAGATCCTGTCCAGCAGTGCTGCAGCCCCAGGGATGTTCCATGCACAGCCCGCACCCCCAGAGCCCAGGAGGTTTTCCCCTTGCACCCCCGGATGGTGTGTGGTGTCTGAGCACCCATCACAGCAAGCTCAGCCGAAAGTCGGAACAAACAAGGAAGGTCTTGGCTGAGCCAGCAGCATCCCTGCATCCCAGTGGGGATGTGTCCAACCTGTTCTGGTAACTCAGTGGTGGCACTGAAGCCTTTCTTTAGCTCATTATTAGTGCAGCAAATGCAGTGGGAACATGATGCTTAGATGGTATTGGGAACAGAAGGAATGTGAAAAGGAAGATTCCCATGTCATGGGACACTGCTTCCCTTAGGGATGGTTCCAGCCAGCAATTAGCCACCAAAGTCACTGCTGAGAGCTGTGAGTGGATTCAGAGCTGGCTCTCCAGTTGGCTCTGGAGCAAGGGCAGCCGTGCTGCAAAACCCAGGTGCACAAGAGGGACAAGATCAGGAAGTCACAGTGAGGAAGGAGGAAGATAATGAAAAGAATGAAGAAGGGAAGCAGATGCTGGAGATGCCAGGTGAGAAACCAGCCAGCCAAATCATGTGCTGTGATTCAGAGAGGATGCCCTGGAAGTTGAAAGCTGGTGAAACCCACAGGGCTGCAAGCAAAGCCCCGAGGCTTTGATGTGCTCAGGAGTCCCTGAACATTCCCAGCACTTCCCACCATGCCAGAGGCTACTGCCCCGGCCAGAGGCTCCTGCACAGCCCAGCACGGCGCTCACCCAGCTGAGGCCAGGCCCCAGGAATGGTGTTTTGGCACGGCCAGCTCCTGCGTCAGCGGAAGCATTTAATGAATTAATTGCAGCCACATTCCCTGAAGGAGGAGGCAGGGTTGGTGGGATGCTGTCAAGCCTCAGGGAGGGGCTGGGGAACATCTTTGGCCACAGAGTTCTGGTGCAGTAAGGAGAGTAGGCTGAGCAGCACAAGCAATTCCTGTCCACTCTCACAGGGATCTGGGAGAGATGGTGCCATCACCCACCTTCTACCTGGCGTGGGAACTGTCTGTGGACAGACCCCTGGAGAAGGTGACACGGACACATCCTCCTGCCAGGCTCACTGGCTCGGGACGCACCCCAGCATCCTGGCTGCAGCCCCAACCCTGCGTGAGGATCCAGACCACAGAGCCTGGCACCATCAGCATCCCCTGACACGACTGCTCCAGAAACAGCCTCGAAAGCCTGCGACAGCGCTGGCAACCCCGCACGGGGCTCGCCGAGGCCTCTGGCTGTGCTTTCCCAGCCGCCTGGCTCCCGTACCCCGGGAGCCGGAGCCGGGGCCATTGTGGGGCCGCGGGGCTCAGACTGCCTGGCTGCACCCGCTGACGGTGGCACTGGCCCAGGGCAGCCAGCCCGGACCCAGAGCACCGAGAGCATCCCTTGGGTTCGGTGATCTGCAAGAGAAATGTTCCCTCCCAGGGCTGTGCAGCGCAGGGTGACCTCAGCCTGGCACAGGGCTTTCGGGAGCTGCCAGGAGCACCCCGTGTGTTCACAGGAGGCTGTGGCTGCAGCCTGACACAATGGGCTGTCCCGGCTCCAGAGCCACCACTGCCTCCATTGTGTCAGCGCTCCATGGGGACAGAGCTGCGGAGGAGCGGAGTTGGGGCAAAGCTGGGGTGCTGCTCCCCAGCGAGTACCCAATTTGGCCCTCAAGGAATGGCACGGTGAGGAGGAAAGGCTCCTGGGAAAGTCCACTCTCTGCACAGATTTGCTGGGGACAGTGGCTTTGAGTGGTCAGGATCAGGCAGGGTCTGGCATCTTCCCTGCTCATGGCAGGGGAACATGTGACTCAAAGGACCCCTCTGGGGTCCCTCTTTTCTTAGTTGGGGCTGGGGTCACACAGACCCTCCAAAAACTCATCCACAGTGGTGCCAGTCTGGATGTCCCCTGAAAATGCCAAAGAGGGGAGGGGGAGACAGGATAGATATTGGGATGAGTGCTCCCGGCTTCATGCAGGGATGCTCCAAGAGGCTGTGTCAGACCAAAGGGCTCCTCAGGCGGATGTTTGTGGCTGCAGGGCTGGGGGTAGCAGGAGCTGAAGCCCTCCCAGCACAGCCAAGCGCCTCAGGAAAAGACATCGTGGTGGGTTTGACTGATCCAAGCCAAGTTCCGAGCAACACCGACCAACGGGGGAGCAGGAATTTTCATTTTGTTCTCCTGTGAATCTGCCAACCCCCACGGTGGAGGCCCAGGGACCCAACAAAAGGCGCTGGCTCTCCCACAGCCACCATCAGCCAGGAGCCTTCCCGGCAAGGAGACATTCACTGCAGAGCTTGCTTTCATCTCCCAGCCAGGAGACCTTCTTGGGGTGGGATGACAGCAGTGCTTGGGCTGTCCTGCACCTCACACCACTGCGGCACCCTGGGATGCTGCTGGGGACACAGCCCCCGGGTGCCCCTTGGGGATGCAGCCTCCCCACTTCGCCAGCTCATTAAAACAGCCGAGCGTGGCAAGTGGCAGCACCGTGGTGGCTCACAGATGTGTGAATGGGCCTCTGTGGCTCAGGAAAACAGCCAGCCCAGACCCTGTGCCCAAAATGCTGGAATTTGGGTCAGCCCCAGGCACTGCAGTGAGGAGTCTGGGCAGAGGGAACGGCCATGGTGGCTCCCCATTAGCCACTGGAGAGTGAGACAGTGGGACAGATGATGGATGATGCTGGCACAGACCCCACTGCCCTACATCAGGGCTGAGCACGGCAGATGCTGCTTCCCTTCCCATCCCGCAGACTTTTTAGGCACCATTTGGTGCATCCATGATGCAGCCACGGAGGTGCCAACATCGCTCACACTCAGCCACCTGACGTAACAGGTTACCTGGTTTCCCAGCAGGGCACAGACGTGTAATTAATTAACACTAATGAGACTTGTGCAAGCACCAGCCCAGGAGTAGCACCCGCCTGCGCTTGCAAAGCACCACCAACCCCCTGGATTTTATGCAAAGTGAGTTTTCCTGGGGGCTGGGAAGGGGATGGGGGGTGCCTCAGGCCATCACGGTGTTGAGAGCTCACTGGGACTTTTCCTCGGTGTTTGAAAAATAAAACTACATCAGCCGGGGCTGCATAGCAGGAACGTTGTGTGGAGGGCTGGCTCCCAGCCAGGGACCCCTGGCATGGCGATCCCAGCCTTCCTCTCCTCCCCAGCCTCCCCAAAAAGGTGTTTTTTTGAAATTCAATAGGCAAAAGCCCAAGCAAGCCAGCCCAAATGGCATCTGGCACTGAAACCCAACACCAGCCCCACGAGGTTAAAGCAGAGACCCCATTGCATCAGGGTCATTGCCAAGAGGGGGAAGGAGATGGGCAGGGACAAGGGGGAATGATGAGAATCCCCATGGTGTCCCCTCCTGCTGCCCACTGCCACTGCCCCAAGTGCCTTTTATTTTTTGAGGCCAAAAGGGTGTTTTTCACACCCAGGCCAACAAATCACTGAGCACCCATTCGATCACCAGCAGCTGCTGGGAGCCCATTCCACAGCCACCACCAGTGGACACCAGCACGTCTGGCCAGGGCGTGGGATGGGTGTGAGCCCCACTGGGACCCCATCCCAGCCCCGCTCCAAGGAGGACCCTCGTGGGCGCCTGCATGCACAGACGTCCCGGAAGCCCCTGCCAGCAAGCAGCATCGCTGTCCTCCGGTCTGGTTTTCATTTGAGGTCGGTGGCCTCTCGCCAAATTTATTGTAAAACATTCATTTTAATAAGTGGCTCGTATCTTTTTTTCTTTTTTTTTTTTAAACCCAGCCTGGTTAACTGTTTCCAGGTTAAAGCAGAACTGTGCACGGCGGGGACAGTGGGGATGGCAGGGATGGCAGTGGGGACAGTGGGGACAGGATCACAGGCAGGTGGCTGGGGGCAGGTGCCAGCCATGGGGAGGACACCAGGGGATGACAGGATGGAGACAAGAACATCAGGGTCCTGCTTCTACAAAGGCCAGCAGAGCTGAGACCCTCACCTTCATCCCCTCCGGGTCCCCAGGGAGACCAAGCACCCTCCTGCCCCACTGGGCACCCTGACACGCTCATACAAAATTAAAACATACTGCCCAAGGGGTAACTGGGTTATGTCGAACATGCAGAGGGCTTCCCAAAGTGGACGTTGCCTGGTAGTTTAGCTTCAACATTTGTTTTAAGTTTTATAAACCTCTAATACTAATAGAAATGCTTGAGTGTCTTTTAATTTAAATGAAAACAATTTTTTTTTTAATTTAAAAATTCCCCTGAGGTATTTACAACCCCCAAATTACAGCCATGTGGCCGGCCCAGATGAGAAAGTGAAATCGGTGAGGAAGGAGCGTGGCAGCTGCCCCAAGCCCAGCCCAGCACAGCCCTGTAGTGGCCGTCCCCATGTCACCCGTGTCCCCTCCACAGACTCTGCTTCACACCTTTGCTGGGGACATGGGATCCGTGGAGTGACCAGCCCCTGGAGCTGCCAGCCACAGCTGTCCCCAGCTGGATGGCATCCTTCTGTCTTTCTTGCCTTCCTTCTCTCCTTCCATTTTTGTCTTCTCTCTGGAGCACAGCGGGTTTGGGGACAGGAGCTGCCCCTGCCCATGACCCATCCTGTGCCCTCCTCAGCTGCGCTGCTGCCAGACCAGGCTCTTTGCACCCCAGTGCTGTGTCTGGGGTTCCCTGAGCGCTCCCCTGCAGCATCACTGCTACTGCCACCCCTGACAGCCCTGGCAGTGTCCTGTGCATCCTGGGGTGCAACGCAATCCCCCCTGCTTAGCAATGCCCTGCAGGACCTGGGCTACAGCGATTCCCCTGAATGGCTCAGTGCAACATGACTCCCCCTGCAGCGCCCTGTACAGCTCGGGGTGCCCTGTAACCCCCCCCACACCCACTGCAGTGCCCTGTACAGCTCGGGGTGC
>VZTI01003657.1:20801-31642 GCA_013397865.1 Struthidea cinerea | reverse complement strand
AACCCGGCACCGACAGAACCCGGTACCGACAGAGGCGGTACCGACAGAACCCGGCACCGACAGAACCCGGTACTGATAGAACCCGGCACCGACAGAACCCACTTCTGACAGAACCCGGTACCGACAGAGCCGGTACCGACAGAACCCGGTACTGATAGAACCCGGCACCGACAGAGCCGGCACCGGCAGACCCGGTACCGCCAGAACCCGGCACCGACAGAACCCGGCACCGACAGAGCCGGCACCGGCAGACCCGGTACTGACAGAACCCGGCACCGACAGAGCCGGCACCGGCAGACCCGGTACCGACTGACACCCCCCAGCACTGGCCCCTCACATGCCCCTCCACGTACTTGTGCCCACCCGGTGCCCGGTGCGGGCACTGATCCCACTGCTCCGAGCGTCCCCAGCTCTCCCGTGCCCACCCTGCCTGGTCCTGCCGGGCCAGCATGAGGAGCTGAGGCCCGACGGGCTCATCACAGCTGTGTCCCCCTCCCCAGTGCAGCTGAGACCATCCCCTTTTGGGGTCTCATGCCACCCCACGATACCCTCACCCCAGCAGGACAGGGCTAATGGGACCTGGGGGTGCCCAAGCCCTTCGGAAGAGGATTGCTGTGGGGACAGTGACAAGCTGGGTTGGTACAGTCGTGTCTGTGGGGAATGGAGGCTGGCGTGGATTCTCTGGTGTCTAATATGGGCTGATTCCTTCCCTCACTTTCCCCAGAAACCAAGTCTCACGAAACCTGTAGGGACAAAATCTGCCTGAAATCACTGAAAGCTGTCAGAAGGCAGTGGCAGCAGGGGCAATGCTGCATGGGCACAGGGGGAGCAGGGCCCGTTCCCAGCACCCACCTATCCCAAAATATCCTAATGGTCCAAGCAAGGTCTTGCTGTCCCCAAAACAGAGCTGCTCACTCCATAGCCATCCAGAAATCCATGGCAAACCAGGATGTGGCCTCCGGGACAGAGCCCCATGAGACATATGCAGAAAGGGATCCCCACATTTGGGCAAGCAGCCATCACCCTGGGACAGCTTTTGGGCCCCCAGGTCCCCTGAGTCGTTGTGAAAGGACCTGAGTGTGCTGGGGACAGCAGTGACCTGAGCTGGGGGCTGGGACAAGGAGTGTGTGTTTAGTCAGCTGCAGAGCAGGGGACACAGTCAGAGCATCTCTATGCACAAAAAGCACTGCTTGCACCCCACTTTGTTTTTCAGATTTTAAAGAAACAAGGCTCTTTGTCACCAGGGAGGGGACACTGAGCACAGGGATGTGGCACTTCGCTGCTCACAGGCAGGAGGGGTGTTTGGGAGGTGCCTGGGGGTGAGTGTCCCCACGCACAGGCACCTGAATGACCCAAACCCACCAGTTTTCCCCTCACCGAAGCTGCCAGCAGCCGTTGCATCGCCCCAGTTGTCACCTGTGTTTTCAAGCAGGCAATGGGCACCTGCATCCCATCCATGCCACGTATTTTCCATGGTGCCTGCAGTATTTGCTCCCTCTGCTTCCCCAGCAAAATACATTTTTATCCTTCATTTCACTGAGCTGCACTGGGGCTCCTGAAGACTCTTTCCATTAAGCCCCAGCCACCTCCTCCATCCTTCCCTATTGCCAAAACCCTTCATGATGGCAGGAAGGGAGCGGTGCTCCCATCCCTTCCAGGGGCTGGGGCTCCGCTTTGGCCCCTCGGATTACAGTGAAACCTGCAGCAGTTGCCTTAACTCAGGGGCAAATCTTGTTTGCAAATGTTCCTTTTGATTTCATATTATTATTATTATTAATTTCATTAAGGTAAGAGAGTGTGGCTGAAAATTAAAAGGAAAACTGAACTGAGTGTGGCTGAGCTCACCGTGTTCCTGAGCCCAGCTGGGGATGAGGGTCCCAGCATTGAGGACTCGCTGTCGAGTCCCACTCTCTGCTGGAGACAGGTCCAACCTTGGGGCCCGTTTGTGCAAAGCCAAATCTGCAAAAAAGAGTGGCAGCAGCAGCCACAGTTCCAGCCACGCCACAGAGCCTCCCGTGCCCTCCTGGGCTCAGCTGCCTCCCCGTGGTCACTGCTGCTGGGAAATGCTTTTCCTCTGACGGGTTTCAATCTTGTCACTCAGTAATTCCTTGTGCAACGAGACAGAAAACACCCCCCAGACCCCTCTCTCCAGCCCATTTGTTTCCCTGCACACCCTCCCTCCTGCTCCTACTCACTCACCACCTTCCAAGGCAATCATGGTGCTGCGATTGCTCTTCAGGAATATTTTTTTTTTCTTTTCCCCAGGTGCTTAATCACCCTTATTACCCTTTTCTGATTAATTAATTCTAATTAATTTTGCACTATCATTTTTGAGAAGAGGTGACCAGGACGGCACATGTTGTTGCAGGTGATTTGCAAGGCAGGTCCTGCAGCGCCGGCACAGCCCTTCCCTTGGTGCCATTTAACCCGGGTCCAGGTGGGCACCTCCTGCCCCGTGTGCTGCCATTAATGGCAATTAATAGAGCACTGAAACCTCCAAGGCCATGGGAAGAGCCCTGAGGTACTTTCCTGGGAACCACATGGGATGTTCCCATCTCCTCTGCTCTGCCTCAGCAGCAGGGTTGAACCCTGGCCAAACCTGCCCCCATGTCCACGTTTGCCCAGCTCCTTCCATGGCCAAGGCTTGGGAAGTCAGAATAAATTAGGTCAGGGTTTCTCCATGCTCTGCCGAGAGCCACCAAGGCGCTCAGAGACACGACAGAGACGTGGGTCCCTTCGTGCCAGCCATGCTCCGTCACCTCTCATCTTCCAGCACTGGTGCCAGCCCTTCTCCAGGTACCAGCAGGGGCTTCACCTGTGTCACCCTGGGGCCTTTGTAGCCAAAAGCTGACATGGCTTGGGTGATTCTACCCTTAAACACACATGTCTTGGGGACAGAGGTCATTGTCCCTTTGCTGTTTGTCCCAGAAGCAGCCTCTGGTCTGCACCTCATCCCAAGCACCCAGCGAGGAGAGGGGACATGGGCTGAGAGGCTGCAGCCACACTCCTGCCCTTGTCAGGGCTTCCCATGTCCCTGCCACCAGCTACTGGTTGCTGTCCTCAAACAGTCTGGAGCTGGTCGGACACTTCTGCTGGCCAGGTGTCCACCCAGCATGGCTCGGGGCTGGGACCGTCCATCCCACCTCATTCCCTCAGCTGCTGGCTCTCATTAGGAGGCTGCAGCATCACCACCACCATTACTGACCCCCCCAAAAGCCCAAAATATAAAAAAATGTATTTATTGTACATAGTATAATAGATGTGATAGACTATAAACTGCGTGCTCTGTACCAGCTAGTAGATAATGGGCATAGTGAATATATGAGATATAAATACTATGCAATGTGTGTATAATATTGTGAATATAACTGTGTATCTATGTGTACATACAGTGTAAATGGACTGTTTATGCCTATGTATATTATATATACAGCATACCATGCACACCACACATATATACACATGCATTTGTGTACCAGATAGACAGATATAGGTGTATGCATATGTATAGGTACACAAAGATATATGTATCTATATATATATATACATACACACATATATAAAACATATTGTTATGTGTTTGTATGGTGCACGTGTTTTGGTGAGGGGAAAGAGGGAGAGAGAGGGAGTACGTATGTGCGCGTGTGCCTGTGTAGATCACTCTGAAGCTGTCCTGGCTCCCCGGCCAGTGCAGGGCAGTGAAGAGGAAGAGGAGGGAGACACAGAGGAAAGGCACAGCAGGGAGGAAAAGAGAGAGAATACAAACTGCTCCAAGTTACAAACGCTCCCCTCTTTGATTAATTGTACTTTCTGTTTGATAAATGTTACTCATGAGTATAAAATATGCAAAGCACTTAGCAAGTTCACACTGTTTAAAGAACTCAACTAACTAAATTAAAATTCGATGATAGAACAGAGCTGCTGAAGAGCAGCGTGGCAGCGCTGTTTGGGGAGCCAGCCCTTGGCCACGGCCACGCAATCCTGCCCGTGCATCCCTCCCTGGAAAACCCAGCCACGGCATCACCCAGCCCAAGGGGAGGTGGGTGAGTTTGGTGAGGCCCTGGGTGGGGATTTCTTGTGTGGTCCCCAGTGCCCTTGTTCGGTCCTGTGGGGTGGTGAGGGGCTGTGAGGGGCCACTCCAGAGCATCTTCACCCCCCAACCCCATTGCAGGGCTGTCTGCTGGCTTGGATGAGGCAGGGCTAAATTGCTTTACTTTCTAAGCTCTAACCTTTGCATCCAAGCACCCTGCTCCAGTGACCCAGTGGCTCCAGTCTACCACCCAAAGCCCCAGACCAGGGGTTTTCTGGCACTGCCGAGCCCCAGTGCAGCACCCCACAAGCCCACCCTGTGCACCCCTCACCCTGAACCACCACATCACCCTGGTGAGTGACACCTCCCTGCACACTCTCAGAGCTGTATCCTTCCAGCCCATTGAAGAAAAACAACTCAGCCCTTCCTGGCTTTCCCAAAATGGCAGCTGAGCCCCCTCAGGTGACGGGGAGACCCCCGGCATGGGACCCAGTCCCCCCATGGGAGTCCTGCCAGCTCCTGCCTCTGCCCCAGCTCAGGAGCTGGGGGATGCAGCAAGCACTCTGAGGAGGATGAAGTGTGCCCTGGGAGGATGCAGCGGGAGGATGCAGAGGGAGGATGCAGTGAGGGGATGCAGAGGGAGGATGCAGTGTCCCTGCCTCCCAGTGCATGGCACATGTCCGGCTTGCACTGGCCACACTCCTCGGCCTACCGCTCTCTGCCATCCCATCATCCCAGGTGAGCAGGGCTTGCTGGAGGTGGCTGGGCTTCGAAAGCAGCAGCAGCAGCTGTGTCAGGCAGGTAGCAGCTCCCTCCTGCTTGCAGTTGAGAGGAGAAAGAAGGAGGAAAACCTGGCCTGGATCTGGCCTGACTGAGCTCTTCCCTCTCTGCAAAGATTCAAGAACCCCACTGGAGAGGTTTAAGTCGCTGGATGACCCACAGGACCCCCCGCCACCATCATCCTGTCTCACGGCACCTCACTGGAAACTGAAAAACATCCTAAAAACAGCCTTAGCTCTGATGGAGCTTCAAGTTCATAATTTCTGTGATGCCAACAAACCCAGACAGAATGCTGGTGCTGATGGGTAAAACTCTTCAAGTCTTACTGCCATGGGATATTTCTTCACCTCCTCATTCTCCTGAGCCTCCTCCCAACCCTCCAGCCAAGCCCAGCTCTCAGAGCAAGAAGATGTGGGCAGGGAATGAGCAGGACAGAGGGATTTGACCAGGGGAAAGAGAACCTTTTCCTCCAAAGATTCAAGTCTTCACTAGGTGAAAGAATCCTTCTGCAAAGCATGACCCTACACCTCCGACGGGCAGAGACTAAAATAATCCACACTTCGCAAAACTTCTCGGGAGATTTCGACAGGTAGGGATGAGCTGGTGTGGCACCACAAGGCGCTGCTGCGGAGCCAGCCCCGAGCCCAGCCCCGAGCCCCCGGCGCGGCCCCGGAGCCCCCGGCACATCCTATTGCGGCACGGCCGATGCCGCTCTCGGTGGGAAGAAGCCGGCTCAGCTTATCCTTGCAGTTTGAGCAATGATTTCGCCCCTGTGAACCCACCCGGCTGTAAATCCTGGCACAGACAAGCCCTAAACATTCATTTCAGGCAACGCAGTTTGTGTCATCTCGGCATTAGCATTTGCACTCTTATTAATTAATACTTGTTAAACCAAGACTAAAAATAAAGTGCTCGGCTCCCCGCCTTAGCTAACGCCTCTTTGCCCTCGCCCGGCAACACGGCTGGGCTGTGGCGGGCTCAGCACCCAGCTGCTCCCTTCTCCAGAGCCAGAACTGGAAGAAAAGGACTGTGTTGAAGTAGGAAAACTGCTAAAGGAAAAATCACCCCTTTCTGCACCACCTTGGTGGGACAAACCAGCCTTCCCGACCATGGTTTTGTGTGTGGAGGGAGTGACAGGGACAGCAGTGCACACACCATTTAACTTCTTTTTTTTTCCATTCCAGCTTCTGAATTTGTTTTTCTTTTGCTGCCCTTTTTCTTCCTGGGCTGGGCCAGCTTGGTTGCACTTCTCATTCAGAGCTGATTTCATTTCCCAGGCAGGACATCCTGGGAGGGCTCCTGTTCGGGAAGGAAATGGTTCATCGTGCTGGGCACAGGTGGGCGCAGTGCCTGCACACAGGCAGGTGCTGCCATTGCTGCCTTCAACAGCATCCAACAGGCAGCAGTTGCTGCAAAAGTCCCTTTTTCCTGCCTGGGACTGGTACTGCCCATCAGCATCCCTTCGGATGCAAAGCAAGTGGCTGCACGTGTGGGTTAGTGCTGCTGCTGGGGCACCTGTGGAGGAAAAAAGGGCCTGAAATGGGGGTCAAAAAAGCTTTTGGGGAATCCCGGGGTGAAACTTGTCTGGGTTTGGGCACAGGTAATTGTGCTCCCCACCACACTCCAGCCAACTATTAAACCTACCAGGCTCCACGTTTCCTCTGTTCCCAATTTCCCAAACTCTTGGGCCCCCTTCAGACCTCAACTGAGCAAAGAAAGCAAATTCTCAGACCAAACACCTTCCCATATAGATTGTAAAGATTACATATTGATCTAGAGCACACAGACCTGTAGAGCGCTCAGAGCCAAGGCACAGTGCTGGATGGACGAGGCTGTGCCAACCACGGCTGCTCAGTGCTGGGGAAGGCAGCCTGGCCCGCAATATTTAATAACATTAGTGATAATAACCCTAATAATAGCAATAATAACGACAGTAATTTGTTAGGTAGCCCTTATTAATGAAAAACAAGCCTGCAAATTTACGCGACTCCAGGACCCCAGGTCACCAATCTGCTTGACTGAAACCACCAAACCTTGTAACACTTGCCCATTCCTCTGCCTTGGGTGCTCTTCCCAGAGCCCCTTGGCTTTAATCTGCTGGAGAAGCCCGGGCTCCAGCAGAGCAAAGCTGGAGTTCAGGATGCCATCCTCCTTTGCTGTGCCGTGGCAGCCAGGTGTGGATTTGGGGGACAGCAGGTGTGGGTTTAGGGGGTGGAGGGGCTCTCCCAGCCTGGGCTGTTGGAAGGAGAAGCTGATGACCAGGTTTCCCCCGAGCCTGGTCGGGTACCAGGGCTGGCAGCGGGAGCAGCACTTGGGGATGCAGCACAGCTCGCGCACGTTGGGAGTGAATGTTAATGGTGCCGAGCTCCTGGGAGAAATGATCAAATTCTTTGAATAAAGCGGGGAAGAGAGGAAGGGGAGGGGGAGGAAGGGAAAATAACTCCACAGATTAATTCTGCTGATGAAAATTAAAATTGGGCATTGCTGAACCAACCCCAGAATGAGCAGCTTTGGAGCCACAGCTCAACCTCAGCTGGGGTCGGGTGTGCCTGAGCTCCTGCCTGTGCCCCCAGACCCCCCAATGGGTTCAGCCAGGGGCTCCCTGCACGGCCTTGGGACAGGATCAGGTCCTACCGCTGTGAAGGGATGTGCTAATCCTGCTGTAAGCATCCCCACTCCAACAGCATTTATCTTCATCCCTGGTGCCTTCACCTCACCCAGCTTTACTTGCCCAGAGGGCAAGTTGGAGCACCCAGAACTGTGAGGTTCATTTCAATACCAAAGATTCAAAAAATGAAATTTTGTGAGTTTTTAGTTTATTTGTATTAACTTCCTGGGGTTTGAGCCTTTAAAGACTTGGTTTTGTCCACTCTGGTCTCTGGCGAGAGTGGCTCCAAAGGTCCTCCTGGCCCAAAATGAACGCAGAGACTCAGCAGCGATCACAGGACTCAGGGAGCTGCTGCTTTAAAAAGAAAATAAAGTAAAAGTTTGGGAGTGGACCATGCCATGAGCTGCAGGATCCAACCGTCCCAGCCAGCAGCTTCCTCCTGCTCTGCTCCTCTTGGAGCTGGAAAGCCTCCTGTGGAGCGCAGGAAGTCCCGTGGGAGGGAAGTGACTCCAGCATTCCCAGGGAGGCTCCGGAGGCACAAAGGGACTTTCCTTGGCTGGAACCACCGTGGGCACATTGGCTGGAGCTGCGGAGGGCACAGGGCTCTGAGCTGGGGGGCACCGGGAAGCTTCAAGGCTCCGTGCTGGGGTTGGGGCTGCAGCAATCCCAGGGGGGACACCCGTGGGTGGGACTCCCCTGCACATCCTGCTCAGCTGCACCCCACCTTCCCTCCTGCCTGCGCTGCGCCGCCAGCCAGCCCCTCTCCCTGGCTGTGATTTCATTTTGATCTCAGGCTGCTTCCCTCCCTCCCTTCATCCCTCCCTCCCTTGCTGGCTGCTGCCAAGTCCGCAGGTTCCCGCTGTGACCTTGAGCTGGTTTCTGGAGCCGGTTGTGGGTTTCTTAAAGGAGCCATGGGGTCTCCCACCACCTCCCTCCTGCTGTCCCAAACTCCAGCCCAGCCATGCACTGGCCCCCCTGAGGGTGGGGTGGGAAAGGGAGTGAGAGCAGGGGGTCCCCAAGGGCACAAAAATTGGGAGAGGGTGGAAGTAGCCAATTCTGCGGCTGCAGAGTCACAGCTTGGCCACACTCACTACCAACTCCTGCACATTCTCTGAGGTCAAACAGCCACTGGGGAGGGGGGTACCTGGCCACCAGTCCCAGCTCTGTGCAAGGGGTGGAGTGGGCAAAGCCCCTAGTTGTGCGTGGTACCCAGAGAGAGCGGTGGCATGGGAGGTGTCGGGGTGCTGGGGCTGGTGGGGTGCACCCACCTCCCAGCACAAAGGATGGTCAGTGGCCCTCCCTGGCTGTGCCGTGGCCCTTGAAGCTCCACAGCCTCCAGCAGTAGAAGGGAGAGCGAGCTTGAAAGTGAAGGTGATGCCAACTCCTCTCCAAAGCCAAGCCACAGGGCAGATGGCAGCTGTGGAGAGATGCTCCTGGTTTCCTTGGTGGACCACGGGTGTGTCTGTGCCAGCACAGCGTGACTCACTGGGAAGCTGTTGCTTCCACCCAGCACTGGGTGTTGCACATAAACTCCAAATCCCATGAGCATGCCTGTGCCCCATGAAAGTGAGTAGCGCCGGGAGCCTCAGCAGGACAGAAACCCCTCAAAATGCCCTCACTCCAACTCCTAAAGCCACCTCAAACCCACCCAGGAAAATAATTCTGCAGGTGAAACCCCATGTGGGAAGTGGCATGGTCCCACGGGGAGTCTCAGCTCTCGGGCTGAGACTGAGAAGCCAAAAAGCACCTCAAAGTGCAAACAGCTCCAGTGTGGACGTGCACACGGAGATTCTCCCGGGAGCAGCAGTGGCCTGGTGCTCATGCCACAGAGGTTTTAAGCCATGGTTTAGCTAAGCTGGGCAGGCTGAGATTCCAGCCTTGCTTGCCCAGTCCAGGCCATATGAAAAGCTCCATCAGCCAGAGAGGACCCCAATCAATAGGAGCCTTCAAGGCAAGTCATAAAACTTTGAAATTATGCAGGCAGCTCTCAGTGCTCTGCAGCAAAGGCAGTCTTTAATTCATGGGGATGGTCCCGGGGAACCAGAGAGAAGGCTCTTAAATAAGGGAGAAGAACAAGGGGCTGCACTGCTGCCACCTTCACGGGGTGTACAGGGCTTGGATGGGCTTGGAAGGTGCTGCAGTGACAAACCCACAGCTGAGCCTTCCTCCCTGCCCTGCCCAAGCACCTCATACACAACCCATTTCAGGTGCTGGAGAGATCCAAAGGTGCCTCCAGACTCCACCTGGGAGCATCTCTCAATCCCAGGGAGATACTGAGCACGCAGCATCCCTCTCTGCCACCTCACAGGTGCAGGGATCATGGGACTCCATGGTTCTGGGGACCCCAAAACCAAGCACTAGCCTGTGAGCTGGAAACCAGCAACACCTTCTGCCTTGGACATGGAGCTCATGATGGCTCCTAATGGCACAGGAAGGAGCAGGAAGGGATGTTGTCAGCCCCCTCTATTATAGATACAAAGAGGGAAACTGAGGCACTGCAGAGTTGCAGAAGCAGGAGAAACTCAGTAGGATCCTTGACCTGGAGCAGACCAATCGCTTGGGGAATGAAAATCCAGGAAAAAAAGGCCATAAAAAGTAAGAGTCACATTTGGACCACACAAGAGCACCGAGAGGCCACCAAAAGTCATAATGCAGCAGCCAAGGCACCCTTGGGAGCCCCTGATCCCACCGAGGAGAGGAGAAATCTCTGCTCTGCCAGCTTCACCCGAGCTGCTGGGACCGGCCCGTGGGTGACAGGGACCAAAGTGCTCCGGGCTGCTGAGGCAGCACAGGAGGCTCAGCCATTGTCCCCACCACCGTGGGGCCGGCTCGGGAAAGCCCAAGTCCACATCCCACCCAGTGTGGGGACACAGCCCTCAGCTCAGGCAGCGCCACAGCAGGAGGAGGAGGGAATGGAGTGGGATAAGGAAGGAGAGAAGGGGAGAGAAGGAAAGAGAAGGGAAGAAAAGGAGAAAAATGAGTTTTCCTGCTGCCCCAGCGGTGTGGCGATTGATCGGGTGCAGGCTGGTGTGGAGCGGTGCTGAGAGCCTCATTCCCCACCGCCGGCTCACAATTATTGGAAAAAACCCGGCGCTGCTGCTGCAGTGAAATTAGTTATTGATCTCTTGTCTGGGTGACAAGCGCGGTGCCGGGGCTGCTCTCCCACCGTCCAGCCCCGCAGCTCCTCCGCCCACCCCGCCGGGGCTCAGCCTCCCGCGGCTGCCCCCGGGTGGGTGTCCAGGAGGGAACCGGAGGTCTCGGTGCTCACCCAGGCTCCAAAGCTGCTCCCCAAGGAGGTTTTGCTCACCCCACTGCACGCAAGGAAGATGTCAGTGGGAGAAAAAGGGCTCTGCCGCACGCAGGATGGGACCCCTGAGTGCTGACAGCCCCCCGCCTACGCAAAGCTTCGCCCCCCCCCCCCCC
>VZTI01003657.1:0-20770 GCA_013397865.1 Struthidea cinerea | reverse complement strand
CTCCACCATCTCCTGGCCCCCAGGGATTGGGGTCAGGCTGTCCTGAGCCCTTTTCCATTTCCCGATAACCTGGCTATCGCGGAGGGAGATAAGGCAGAGGGAAATCAGGCAGCCAGAGAGCTTTTGTTGTCTGGAAAGGCTCCGCACATCCCTGGCTGCAGCTGGCCGGAGAGGCTGGACCAGCGTCGGCTGCCTGGCCCCGCAGGGACAGGGACATGAAGGGACTGTGGCGCTGGGGCAAACGGTGTCTGCTCTTCCCAGGGGAACTTTCAAAGTTTCAATAACAAAAATTGGGTATTTATTTTCTTTTTGTAATTCCTGGCGGGAGGCAGGAACAACAGGGGACATTTCAAACAACCCTGTTTTCTTCCAAACGTAGCCACCAGAGAAACACTTTGCCCCGGGGAAAAGATGGGGTTTGGCTCCCAGAGGGTTTGGTTTCCAGAGGGTTTGCTTGGAGTCTCACCTTTGCCTTGAGTTCATCAAGGTGTTTCTTGTCACTGGCAGGGACAGGCTTGAGGCTGGCTCTCCAGTCTCCTCAGTCTCTTCAGGGATGTCTGACTGTTCACAGGATTTTTTCCCATCAAAGTTTTGCTCCAAAAAGCAAATCCCTGAAGTGATCCCTCCCCGAGGTGTAATGAAGGTGGCTTTTGGGATGTAAACGAAAAGCCAGGTGATGGTTCCTGAGGGCCAGAGGTCACTGTAAAACCCACATAATTTTTGCTTGGGCTTCTGTAGAGTCCCTGTGATGGGGATGCAGCCGGTGACCCTCTGCCTGGAGGGTCCCATGGGTGATGGGTGTAAATTGGCATCTGGGGATGTCCACAGAGAGGGCATGAGCTGGTGGCACTGGCCATGCACAGAGCCTGCAGGCTGTGCTGGTGGCAGGATGCCAAGAGGGGACACAGTGGGGGCAGGATGGACCACGATCTGTCCCATGAGTAGCTGCCAGGGATGGGCAGAAAGTGCCAGTGATGTGACAGGCAAGGGGCACAGCGGCTGGAGGCCACTAAGGGACACCAAGATGCCTCATGGGATGTCCCCAAGCCCTGTGGCAGCGGGCACAGGCAGCTCTCACCTCCTGCCTCCCTCTCAGCATCCCAAGCAGGCAAGACCCTGTCTGCATGTGTGTCCCTGGGGAGGCTGAGGGATCCTGGCCCCTTTCCCAGCCCTAGACAAAAGCCTGGGAACAAAAGCCTGCGGGATGCGGGAGGCATCTCCCGGCCGGGGGGTATTTGTTTAGCCCAGGGGGAGGTGAAGAGGGGAGAGGAAACTGCATTTCAAAGTGTTTCACCCTTTGAAAACCCTTCACAGCCCCCCAGTGCCCTCTGCATGGCCCTGGTATCCCTGCGAGAGGACACCGAGTCCCCTCCGGCCACCTCTGTGTCTCTGCTGGGGAGGAAACAAGAAAGAAGATGTGGAAAAAAATTTTAAAATGGGAAATGCATCCAGGAGGCGGGAGCAGATCGCTGCGGGAGCATTTCTCTGGCTCAGCCCCTCTCTGGGTGGGGTAGTTGGAGCCCCAGCTCCAGGGACTGACTGCTGGGCTGAGGGTGAGCTTGAGAATTCATGTGTTTCTCCCCAGTTCTCTCCATTTTCACAATAACCCTATTGGGTTTTGGGGGTGGGGGTTATCCTGGGGATGGATCACAGCCTGCACCTGGCCCCTTCCCAATCTACCAAAGGCCAGAGCAGAGCCCTGGGCACACAGGTCTCCTTGGAGGTACCGGAGGAGGTTGGCAGAAGACACCAGTCAAAGCCCATCCCTCGCAGACCTGCCCAGGCTTCTCCAACAAGGTGTCACCAACACAGGGAGGGCTCTGGCCACCTACAGTCGTCCTCAGGCTGCTTTTGCAGGCCCCCTCTCCATATCCATCACCCAAAGACGGGCACGTCCCTGCAGAGACAAACCCTCAGCACCTCCAGCCCTCGCTGCGACACCAGCCTGTGCTGCAGGGACACCGAACACATGAGGTCTCAGGTTTCCTGGGACTGTTTCGGTGTTTCACCACCTTAAAAACATACATTTCCTCCGGGGCCAGGCAGGCCTCTGGCATCCTCTCCTGAGAAGTGGCTTCCCAGTTTGCAACTGGGCACTGTCCCAGTGAGTTACCTTCACCCTGTCACTGCACAGGAAGGCACCATGCGAGCGAGACAGCGCGGCCCCAAACCTCCCAAACCCCAGTAAAGGTGGGATGTGGATCCCAGTCATTCCTGCCACCCTCCAGAGCTTAGCATTCCGCAGAGATGAAGTGGGAGAGAGGTGCAGACAACGGGGCTGACCACATCCACCAGCTCTCCTGGCTCCCGGCTTCCCTCCGGCGCGCTGGCGGAAGCCGAGCCCACGCCGACAGCGGCGGCTGGGCAGATGGAAAGACCAAATGATGGCTTTGCAGGGGGCCTGGGATTTGTTTGAGCCATCGCTGTCTCAGTGAGTGACTTCGAATAACGGATACACTTGAGAAAATCGCCATCTGCTCCCGGACAATTCGCAACCAGAGGAAAAGGTGAAATAAATTCAGCGACTGTATTATCCGCCCGTCCACAGCTCCGACAGCAGGGTCAGGCTTTGTGCAGCGTCCTGAAAGTGATTTGGGAATGAGAGGATGGTTTGGGATGAGCAAAGAGCAGACAACCAGAAACGGATGGAAGAGTTGAGGGCCCGGGATGTTGTGCCCACAGCAGGGCCCTCCCGGCATCCTGGGTTTGGTGAATTTGGCAGGAAGACAAAATCTCACCAGATCCTTTTTTTTTCCATCTCTGAATTTCGAGTGCCTCCTGCTTCCAGCTGGGCTGGAAATACCACAAAAACAGATGCTCCAATGCAGCACATTTCGTGTTTCAAACACTGGAAGAAATCAGACATGAAAAATAAATGCAGGGTGTTGCAGCGCCGGCCCCATGGGCCGGGCTGGCGATGAGGCTGAGGGCAGTTGGAAGAGCCCTTGAACCCACAGCCCAGCCCATGCCAGGCTCAACAGCTCCAAAAATCAAACCCTTCATCCTCAGCAAAGCAAACCCATTTCCAGGAGCAGATAAAAATGCCCCCTGCATTTCTGCTCGGCCATGCCTGTGAGCCCAGAATCCACATACTGCTTAGACCAAAGCAATGGGGTTTTTTAATGTTCTTTATGCAATTAGGAGGGGGATGAATCTTGCCCCCAAAGTCACAGCACTGTGCAGCAGTCCCTGTCTGGAGGAATCCCTGGTGCTTCCAACAGAACCTCACTGGGGGAGAAAAACCCTCAGTGCTTGGTCTTGCAGGGGCAGGAGGAACTGGGGAAGAACAGGGCTGGATGCGACCATTTTTGGTGCCGTTTTGCTCCTGGCAAGCCCAAAGCGAGGGTGCACAAGTGCCCAACACTAACACTGCCCTGCATTCCTCCTGCACCAAAGGGAGCCTGTGGCAGGGGTCATGATGGGATTTCTTCTGCCTTTTCCTCCTCGTTGGACTTTACCTGGGCATGAAGATGTGTTTGGTACCTGGGGAACACCACCCAAGCTGGCCCCACCAGCCATTGCCTTGGCCAACGCAGCCATCTCATCCCACCCCAGCCCTCTCCAGTGGGGACACAGCCCATGGGGGTTGGATGGGACAGCCGGGCTCCCACCCAGCCAGCCCCTCTTCCCAGGGAGAGGCCCCTGGCCCTGCCCATCCGAGGCACCATGCTGGACC
Organism: Struthidea cinerea; assembly: GCA_013397865.1. Classification (NCBI taxonomy): domain Eukaryota; kingdom Metazoa; phylum Chordata; class Aves; order Passeriformes; family Corcoracidae; genus Struthidea; species Struthidea cinerea. The sequence goes on along the minus strand of VZTI01003657.1, from coordinate 17,094 downwards.
CATGGTGCTGCCACAAGCCAGGGGAAACGAGCCAGGGATAAACCCTCCTGAGGGGCAGCGACTGCCAGCGCTGGTGTGGATGTCCTGGTGTGTGGGTGCAGGGCAGAGCCCCCCCAATGTATTTGCTGCCCACACGGGAGATAAACCTCACATTTCTTTGGTTCAGGCAGGAGATGGGGAAGGGTCTGCCTCAAAGAGAGAGAAAAATGACTGTGACCCAGCCCCGGGGGCACAGCCCTGACTGGGGTGTCACAGGGAGCCCCCAGCTGGGTGGGTCACTGGGGGGACCCTGTACGAGGTCCTGGGAGCACTGTAGCCACACAGGGGTCCCACCCTCCAGCACAGCATCCCCGAGCATGGTGCTGCCGGCTGGCAATGGGCACGATGCTCCGGTGTGCGCTTCGCCCCGGCCTGGCTGCTGCTGTCACAGCCGGTCCCCTCCTCACGGTGGCTACTGGGAGTGGTCCCCGCCTGCATCCCAAAGGGTTTCATGCCAAGAGGCAAGGGCAGCTCTTGCTCGGCACGGGGAGGGAAAGCGAGCGCCTGGGAGCAGGAGCCCAGCTGGCACCCTGAGGAAGCGGAGGACGAGGATGGGGAGGAAGCGGAGGATGAGGAAGGGAAGGAAACGGGGATGGGGATGGGATGGGTAGGCAGGCGGGATGGCAGGGCAGACCGTGTAGCCGAGCGGCAGCGAGCGGGAGCGGGAAGGCGAGGCAGCGCGAACGAGGGAGAGGGAGCAGAAATCTGTTGCCCAGGCTGTGCGCTTCGCTGTCAGCCGGCTCTGATTAACGGGCTGCCTTCCAGCTCCGCGCCGGCTGCGTTCCTGGCAGGAGCGGAGCCCCCCGGCTTCCTGCCGTAGGAGTGGCTCGCTGAAAGGTTACATTTGCACAATGTGCCGCTGGAAAAGCGGTGCCAGAGGTTGCAGGCGGGGGAGCCGGGCGAGCGGGCGAGCAGGCAGCTCCGCTCCGCTCCGCTCTGCCTGTGTAATGGAAAAAACCCTCAAGGGACGCGCAGGAAAATATCAGCTTACGCTCCCCCAGCACAGCAAAGCTGGGCCCGGCCGGCCGTGGACGGGGGAACGAGAGCACGGGATGGGGCGATGGTGGTGAGCACCCCCAGAGCCCCAGCGCCGCGCCGGGTCAGCCCCAAGGCGGGGCAAAGCAGGGCTCTGCCCAGCACCTCCATGGCCGGGGGCTGGGGGGCAGTGAACTCCTCCTTCGGGATGCTCCCCAGAAAGGCTCTGCACTTGCCATCATCAGGATCTCTCGTCTCTGCTGCTTGGTGGGGAAAGCTGAGGCTGTAGAGGGGAAATGTTCGAATCTGGAAAGGAAGAATTTCCTCCGATGGAGGCTCGGTCCGCACTGCTGTGATTTATGGGGCTTGGCACAGCCACGGCTACATCCACACACACACACACATGTCTCATCCCCAGCTTTCCCAGCCCTTCTACCCCGTAACTTTTGGTCTGGGAATATTATTTTGGTGTCTGGAAAGTCCAGCTCAGATTGCTGAGCCCACCATAGCTGCTGTCTGCTCTACAGCATTCCCTAAAAAACTCTGCACCTCCTCCATCATCCCTCTTGCACCAAAACAAATTCTCCTGAGCAGCTCAGCACCCTCCAGGGCAAAGCCCTTCGTCCCTCCCTGCACAAGACTTCCTTTCACCTTCTCATTTCTTCATTGCATCTCAACCTGGTCACCTTTCTGCCCTGCAGCCACGGAGGAGGGGTCAGGGCAGCAGGGGCAGCACCCACCCTCACCCCAGGGTGCTGGACCCAGCTCACTCTGTCTTGCAGGAGCCGACATTTTCCTTTCTGTCTCCCTTGTTTCCTTGGTTTCAAGCTTTTTCTTCCTCATTGAGCCCCTAATTAAAAAAAAAAAAACAAACTCTGGAGGAATCCCAGATTTGGGGCACTCGGAGCAGGGCTGCAGCTGCCCCTGCAGGCTCTCTCTCCTTGGGTGTGGGATCCTTGGTCAAGCCCGGGATCCTTGGTCAAGCCCTGGCTCCTTGGGTTTTGCCCCAAAGCTTTTAAATCCCCAGACTCCGAACCCCACCAGGTGCCCCTGCTCAGCATGGCCCAGCCGGGTCCCCACCACGCTGGGGTGTGAGTCCTCCCCCTCCGCTGTCCCCGGCTTCCCTCTGTGTTTCCATTAGGATTTGGAGATAAGCTTCCAAATAAAGGCAGTGGTTTTAACCACTTTGCCTTATCAGCCGGCATCCAACAGCATTCCCCATCCACAGAGCGAGGCTTGGAAGACGCTCTAGGGGAAAAAGGGACCCCAAACATGCAGACTTCTCCTTCTCCCAACCCCGCAGCCTGCACTGTGGCCTGGAGGGCACCAGTGGCTTTGGGAAACTACTTCTAGCACTGGCCCCTGCTCGGGGACAGCAGTGTTAATGCAACCACAAGCACGAATACAACCCAAGCACCAGTTCAGCACACCTGGAATTTATTCCTGGTTCTGCCACTGGCCCAGGGATGACCTTCAGCCAGTCGTTTCTTCCCTGTTCCTGTGTTTCCGCTTGCTCTCGCTCTCTCAGCCCTTCCTAAGCCCAGCCATGCTCTGCCCCAGCCCGAGGAGACTCCATCTGAGCTCACAACATCCCCCACAAAAAGGTGAGCAAACAGCAGCGGCTCTGAGCATCCCTGGGGCCTACATCCTCCAAGTGCTCACCAGAGCCCCCCTCACTGAGCCCCCTCCCCACTGGGCCGTCCCAGGGCTCATTTTTCCAGTGTGTGTGCAAAGGCCTGAATAGAGGAACCGGCTGCCAGCAGCTTCCAGCCCCCAAAAGCTGCCCTGGGGAAAATCAGCGCCACACAGGGGCCTTGCCCTGGAGGTGTCCCCTGGGATAGGGCTGAAGATGGGTTTCACTGTCTTCCTCTAAGTATTGGGGACCACTGGGAGGAGAAGTCTTCCAAGGAGAAGCAGAGGGGAGTAACACCACGGACAGCAACAAACTCAGCTGCTTGGAGGCAGCAAACCAACCCAAACACCCCAGATAAGCCCTACTGTGGTTGCCCAAAGAGCCACCACACCACAGAGGATCCCCATTAGGGATCAGTCCCATTAGAGACCCATTACTGGCAGCACAGGAGCACTTCTACCTGGCTGGCATGGAGGAACACAAACATGGGCCATTCTACCCCTCGCTGGCCAGATCTCGGTGCACTGGAGGCAGAGGCTCCTGTGGGATGGGGGCAGGGAAGGAAGGAGGTGATGCATCAGACCCTGGGCACAGCATCCTGCTCACACCACAGCCCTGCTGGGCTCCCTCCCCGCACAGAAGAAGGTGTTTGGGGATGGCTGGGAGAGCAGCATGGGGGGCATGCACACCTCCCGTCCCGTCTGCTGCAGTCTGGCAGCACTCACCTCCACAGCAAATCCAGCCCTGGGAGCATGGCAGGAACCTGGGACTGGGAATGGCAGGGGAAAACATGTCCCGTGATAAATGCCTCCAGTGCAGAGGGGATCCCAGAAACCTCCACTGCAGGCCCCGTTGCCAGAGCACACGAAGAATCCCAGTGCCAAAGCACGACCAAGGGACGGAGCTCTTTGGGGAATCGAATCTGGCCACAGCACTCAGCATGGTGGCTTTTGGGGACAAGCGTGTCACACTGCGAGCTGCTGAATGCTCTCACCTCCATCCTGCACTCGCTGCCTTTCATGAGTCAGAGCCCATCTCGAGGATGAGGTTGTTTCCTGCTCTTTTCCCGAACAAGGTCCCCAACCATAGCAAAAACCCTTGAGTCCACAGAGCCCTCGCTTGTGGACAGCAGAGAGCTGGCGGATTGCATGGGGCTGGCGTTCTTCCTCCCTTCCAGCTGTTAAATTGCATTATAGACAGTTAAAAATACATCACATACTTTCCTAATGTGACTTTTCCGTGGTAAGCAGCAGCAAGGCTGGAGGTGAGATGCTGGAGGTCGCAGGAGAGCTGCTCACTCGTGTCCATGGATGGACAAATTTGGGTCACAAAGAAGGTGACTGTGTGGCCCCATAGCAGATTTGACCTCAGCAGACCGACCCAATGTGCTCACTGTCTCTTGCCTCAGTTTCCCCAGTTATGGTCCATTCTTTGAAATAAGATCTCACATGAACTAAAACTTGAGAGGGTTTGTTGGGCTTTCTAGAAAACGGGTCTTTTGCACAGGGATCAGAGGTTAATAGAAGTCCAGGGTTGAGCTGGAAATGATCTGTTAATACATTACAGCAGAAAAGCCTAATTCCTGAGTGTGACTGGAACTGGCCACATGGAATCCCATGGAAATGCCAGAGGGACGGGGCCCGGCCGGAGCCCGCAGCAGGCGCAGGGCAGCGCTGGGGCAGCTGAGCTCAGCCTGAGGAAGGAGCATTGCTGTGAGCCATGTGTGAGCAGGGATCAATCTCCCCTTCCAGCAGCACAGCAAGCTCTGCTGAGGTCTGGAGTGAGTGGAAAAAAACCTCTTTGGAACAACCTGTGTCCCCAAGGATGGGCTCCCTTGCAGCCAGAGACACCTGTGGTGTGGGGAAGGCAAGAAGAGAGCAAAGATGATCCCCTTAGATCCAGGTCCAGCCCCCTTTGCCCAGACCAGCCCCGACAGCACCTCCTCAACCCCTCGCAGGACCGACGCCACAGCCCCAGAGAGGAGCCCAGCACCCCAAACCAGCCAGGACACCCTGGACCCCAGCAAGGGGCTGGGATGGGGAGGAGAACCTACGAGAGGGTGAGGAAAGAGTTAAACCCCCAGCACTGCCGGCCCCCCCTCCTGCTTCTCTGCTAACTTTGGGAGGAAGGGAATAGCATAAAGGTAAGAGTGGAGGAAGGAGAGAGGAGACAGATGAGAGAAGGAGCGAGGGAGAGGGGGAGCGGGAGAGAGGAACAGACGGCAGAGAGGGAGAGCGTGGGGGGGAAGATGCTGACGCTTCTCCTCCATCTCGGCGAGAGGCAGATAGAGGGGAACAAGGGGGGAAAAAAAAGAAGGCAAAGACCAAGGGAACATGGGAGAGGGAGAAGGAAGGAGCCGGAGCGAGGGAGCATGTGTGAAAGTCGCAGTGAGAGAAGGGGCCTCTTTGATTCCCCGTGCCTCATACCAGACAGTGTCTAGACTGCAGCAATTATTGTCAGCTCAGAACACCCAGGCATTGCCATTTCAGCTGAAAGGGAGCTTAACAAAGAGCGAGGGAGAAAAAAAATACCCTGCCGGCGGTGAGCTGGGCTCCCTCCAGCACAAGGGGCTCTTCGGAGGGTCCTCCATCGCCCCCCGCGAGCCCCAGCCCCAGGTGCCCCCACAGCAGTGGCAGTGGAGGAGGCCACGGGTGCAAGCAATTCCTGACCCGGGCTTGGGTCTTTGGCTGGTTTTGGGGTGCAGCTGCCGGGTTCAACTCTCCCTGCCAGCTCAGGTTATGGGGCTGAGGGCACAGTGGGCAGAGCCGGGGGGAAAGAGCCCCCTGGGGAGGTTGGGGGGTCCCAGTGGAGGGGCAGTTCCCCAGCAGGCAGCATTCGGCCCTGAGTGCCCGTGGAGCTGCTCCCCAGGCCAACAGCAGATGGTCAGATGGACACCTCGGCCTCACCCCAGAGTCCAGGGGATGCACACACCTCCTCCAAGCAGTGGGCATGTGAATTCTAGAGCTGGGCACCCCAGTGTACGCTGCTCCTGCGGCTCCGCAGCTCCTTTGAGTCTCAGGAAATCATGGGAGGTCACTCGTGCAAATTCACAGGAATAAAAATCATCCCTCCTGTCCTCTCCTCCATCCTGCCTCCCCACCACGAGAGGAGTAACCCTTTCCCCTCTTGAGCCCTTTGCCCTCTGAGGGGCTTTTGTGCTCTCTGCAGGTCTGGGATGTGGCTGGGACTCCCAGGAGGGAATTAACACCCAGAACTGGCTGTGAGTCAGGAATTCCTGCCTCCCACTGGAAACACCCGCCATGTGCCCCCCCAGCTCTGTGGTGACAGCCAGCTCCGAATACCTCAGAGGGGAAGAGGTGAGAAGGAGAATTTGGGTGCCCTGTCTCAATCACTTCCATGGGTTTGGGGGCAATCATGATCCCACTCAGCTGTCCATGGGGCTGCCCTGCAGACGAGCTCCTTTGGAAGCGTCCCCAGCTCCAGGGCTGCGCCACCCATCTTCAAAATTTGGGAGCACAGAGCAGCAGGGCCAAGCGACCTTCTCCACTGCAGGATGGCACCAGGGACCGTCCCTGCAGAGGCTCATGGCCCGTCTGCTGGGAAAGGCAGCCGATCCCTCCAGATACTGGAGCACAGCTCTGGTTTAATTAGCACTTTTAATGCTTGGAAAGGAGGCGCCAGGGAATACTCAGCAGGTTGGACATGATTTCCTCACTAGCAATCCAGCCTGGCAACAGGCAAGCTCCCCAGCTTCAGCTTGCTCAGCTGGGATGGGGTGACTTTGCCCTGGGGTCTAAACCATGGCAAATACCCTTGGTGAGCCCCACCTGGGCCCCTCGGTGCAGGGACACCTCTGCCAGAAGGCATTTTTGTAGTAAACCCCAGCAGTCAGCATGCTCTGCCAGCGTGGGTTGTACTTTGAGCAATGCCTGACCCCAAACTGGCTCAACTCAGCTGTTTGTCCTTGTCCCTCTCTGCCTTTGAGGAACAATATCCATTTTCTGGCCCAGTCTGGTCATGGCTGCTAAATCAAGGACTTTTTCTCCCCTGGGTACAGGGCACTGATGTTGCTGTGTGGATAAAATCAGCCTTGTTCAGGATCTGGCCGCTGTGGCAGATCAGAGGAGATGACAGCACAAGTCCCACAAAGGGCCAGGATGGCAAAACTTGCCTGGGGAGAGACTCGTCCCCTTGTTCCCTTGGCTGGCCATGGCTCATCCGTGGAGATGATGCCACTTCCCAGTGCAGGGTACCCTGGGCAAAGGTCACAGGAGGGAGTGTCAGCTCTGCCCATTGCCCACATGTCCCATCGCAGCGGTGCCCTCAGCTCCCAAAGCCATGGTGCTCAGCTCCCTCATGGGCTTCTGTATCTCAGGGATGGGGCGTCCAGCTCCAGCAAAGCCCCACAGCCAGGGCTGCTAATGCTCCAGCTGTGGAGGACACTGAGCTTCCAACACGTGTGGGTGCTGCAGTGAAACAAATATGTGATATGAGCAGGGGCAGGTCTTCCCCTTGTGAGCCTGGGCTTTGTTTGACCTTCACAAGGAGCTTTTGGCCAGCCCACCCTGACCCAGAGCCAGACCACGAGGAGCCCAGGCCTGTGACTGACTTATGGGCTTGGGGGAGTGTTCTCCCAAAGACCTAGAAACTGCAGGGCTTCAGAAGTGTTGCCCCAGGAGTAGACACAGCCATGAAATGCACCCCGGGACTGTCACCGGGCTGCCACCGAGGCCTTTCTGCAGGTCTCCGATGCCAGACTTCCACTGAAGCCTAGGAAGGTAATGCAAGGAAAAAGACCTTGCCTTCTCCTCCATGATACCTCCGGTGTCTCTCCCTCAGGCAGCCTGAGCCTTGCAGAGCAATTTGGGGAGCCCCAGCTCCCCACAGAACCCCTACAAGACCCAGCCCTGCAGAGGGATGCGGGGTCCCACCAGCAGCCCATGAAGCCACCAGCACGTGCCCAGAGTCAGGGCCCCACAGGGTCCCCTGCATGTCCCCAGCTCTCTGAAATGGCCACAGTTCCCAGCAGCAGGGAGAGGAGGGATCCGGGAAGCCACAACCGCCGGTGTACGTGCTGTGCTGTGTGTGAGCGGCTGGCTGGGAGGGGAACCGGCCGCATCCTGCTCCCCAGGACAGCCCCGGGCACCGCCATGTGCCGGCAGAGGCCGGAGGCGAAGGCACGGGGCAGCCTGAGTTCTTTGGCCGCAGCAGGGACACCATCAGCTGGACTTGGCACGGCTCTGCATCCTGTCCTGTCCTGTCCTGAGCACCGCGCCAGGGCCAGGGCCGTGCGGGGAGGCACACGGGCAGCCCTGGCACCCCTGTGCTACACCGCGACCCTCGCTCGCCTTCCCGTTCTTCATCCCTCCCCTCTGCAAAAATGTCTGCAAATGCCAACTGCCTGTTTTCCAGTTCCTCCAGATTTACCCCCTCCTCCTCCTCCTCCTCCTCCCNTCTTCTTGGGTTAAAAATAATCAAGTTTCTGGGAAGCAGCAGCCCTGCTGCGCCTGCCTCCCTGCACTCGCGCCCCGGAGAATAGCTCGGCTCGGCTCGCTCCGGCCCCTCCTCGCTGCTCTCTCCTTCCTCCTCCCCACCCCCTACAGGGATCTGACTAATATGCTTGGGCTCTGCTTGCCAGCTCAGCTGGAAAGGAATTTAACCATTGCGTGGCCTGGAGGGAAGGAGCGGAGAGCCCAGACCTCCCTCCCTCACCCGGGACCCCTGGTCTGGGTGTCCCTGCCCGGCCGTGCTCCCTTGGGTGCTGCCCAGAGGATGATGGAGGAGAAGGGATGCACGGTGCCAGCACCCCATGGCGACTGGTGGTCCCAGCCCCAAACCTACACGGGTGCAAGCCTCGTGGGCTCCCTCGGGGGTGTCCTGACTTCCTGTAGGCAAAATGCAGAACCCCAGTGCCGTGGTCCCCCTGGCTCGGCCCGTGGGAGCCCCTGATCCAGCCACAGGTGCTCCCTGGGCACCCACACCCCTGCCTGCAACCCGCCACAGGCCTCCGCGCTGGGGGAGGGTGGCAGCTGCGGTCCCTCACGATGCTGCTCAGGGGTCACAGTGGGACCAGCAGCTCCAGCCCCACAGCTGTGAGGTCTGCAGGGAGTGACCCCCGGGTTCAGGGATCCATGGCTCAGCCCTGCTGCAGTGCAGCTCTGGCAGGAGCTGCCAGCCCTCCGCCGGCTGCCGGGACTCAGCTCCTCCTTCAGCACAGGGGGTAGGAAGCAGGAGCAAAGGCAGGGTCACACCTGGGTAAAAACCAGGCAGGGAGAAAGCTCCTCCGAGGCTAAACCCGAGTGCTAAAACGCCCGTGTTTGTGCAGACCCCCTCCGCTCTCCCCCCTTGCCAGCCAGGCTCTGAGCACAAGCAGATTTCCCAGCACAGGAGTGGGAGACACGGCGCTGCTTTACAGCAGGACAGGCAAAGCACAAAGCCTTGGCCAAGGTTATCCCAGAGTCTGTGGCAGAGCTAAGAACTGACCCTCCCCTGCCTCTCCGAGGCTCCAGCTTGCTGGTGTATTGCAGCATCTCCCTGCTCGGCCGAAAACTCCCCTTGAAATCTGCTGGCCAATGCAGAAGGACTCCAAGGCCAGAAATCCTAAGCTCAGCACCCCAGTGCTGAGCGGAGCCAAGAGGCACCGGCTCGGCCGCCGCTCACCCCCCGCGCTGGCTGGCTCAGCCTGGCTGCTCCAGTGCCAGGGCACAAACCGTCCCGAAGGAGGACACTGCCCTTCCCGGAGCCCGCTGCCGGCAGAGCTGGAAGTACAGCCCCTCCGGAGATGGGGCTGGGGAGGAGGAGAGGGCACTGGGCACAAGGCAGGGACCCGGCGAGCACAGGAAAGCTGCTGCCAGAGGATCACCCTTTAGCTGCTGGGATGCTCTGTAGAGCGAGGTCCAGCACTGCAAAAGGGATCTGAAAGAAGATGTCTTCTCTCCAAATCCTCCCTTAAATGGCAGATCTGATGTAAAATAGGGTAGGATGGAGCTCAGTGTTTGTTTTCTCTGCAGGACCCAAGTGTGGCTCAGCCTGGGACTGTGGAGCCAGGCTGGGTCCTCACTGACAGCCCCGCAGTCGCACGATTTGCAGCCGCGGCTCTGCTCTCCCAAACGTCCCTGCAGAGCCGTAGCTCGGTGCAGGGCTCAGGGCAGGAGACGGGAGGAGAATAAGCATCCCGTTCACTCCTAACTTAGCTGCCAGCTGGAGCTGGAGGCAGCAGGATGGGTGTGTGGGGGACCTGCGAGCCCTCACTCTGCACCAGGAGATGCGCAGCCAGAGCCCCTGTGGCCCCACAGAGCCGGCAGTCGGGGCATGAGAGAAGTGATGGCAGGACACAGCCAGGAGCCGGAGCAGGGCCAGGCTCTGACCATCCCTAGGTGAGCAAAACCACTCCCATTCCAAATTCCCTGGTGCCTTGGGAGCTCCCTCCAGCCCTGCCTGCCCCACAAGCCCTGCAGCAACCTCAGCAGCCAGGAAACGCTGGCAGGAGTGAAAGGGATTGAGAAACTGCAGGCAGCAGGATGAGACATGAGCCAGCACAAGCAGGATGTGACTCGGGGGTGACTGGGACTGCCGGAGGGGTGTCACCAGGAATCAGTACCTGGGGCCCATCCTGTACCCTCCCTCTCATGCTCCTCACAGCTGAGCCCAAGCCCAACCTCTGTTCCCCACACAAGTCACCAGGTCCCATTTGTGTTTCACCACCTAAATCCTCTGTTAACAGCGCAGTGATATCTTCTCCCTCCATCCACCCCAGGCTTTTGCACTCCCAACCTGCCCGAGGCTGTTGCCCAGGGCTGTCCGTTCTACCTGGGGCTGTCCCTGTCACCACAGTGCCCCAGCCCCCTCACCCCATCTGCAGGGCACACCTGATATTTCCCAAGGTTTTTCCAGCGCAGACTGGATGGCAGCAGTGGGAGGTTTGGGGCGAAGGGGAGCTCAGACACTGGCTAGACTTTCCCCTTGTCCTGCCTCAAACCAGCTGTTGTAGTGCTGCAGGAGAGGAGAAAGGAGAGGATGAAGGAGGAGAAGCAGAGAAGAAAAAAACAATGCAGGAAAAATATTTTTCCCCCTACTAAACACCCAAAGCTTTGTTTATCCACCAGCCCCTCAAGCTGAGGCCGGCTGATCCCAAGGTGGCTCCTTCCACAGGTGCTGTCCTCCGTGTAGCTCCCATCTCCTAGTCCCTCACCTGCCTGTCTCCGATGTGTGCCATGATCCCTGACGGGGTCTCCATCTCACCCTCACGTTTCATAGCTCCAGCATGACTAAGGAAAGCCAACTTAGCTGGCATTCCTGCAAAATGACCTGCCCTTCCAGCCAAGGAGTTCAGCTCAATTCCCAACCCCTATCTGCATCCGGGCTCACCAGCCTTCCCTTCATGTGGGAAATTATTTGCTTCAGATGAGGAAAAACAGCAAAAAGGGGATAGATCCAGCTGTTGAATCCAGTAAAGCCCAAAGCTCCTTCTGCTTCAGCTGCTTCCTTGCTATGGGGCAGGACGACAGGGAGATGTCAGCCTGCCATGGGGCAGAGCCCAGGACAGCCAACCCCCTGGCAGATAAGGTCATCCCACATTCTTAGAGAAAGACACCGTGGAAAAGATCCTATTGCACAAACAGCTCCAACACCGGGCAACAAAATCTCAAGGGGTCCCAGATGTTGCAGCTCTCCTTTTCCATCTCCCCCACAAGTAGGGCACAAGGACATGTGCCCAGGGGAGAGAAAATTCCAAAGCTTGGGATGGAGAACTGGCAGTGCAGGAGTGCAGTTAAGCCTGGAGGCCAGGACATCCTTCTGGGACACACCTCTGGACTCAGGAGGATGCAGGAGCAAACCAACACATCACAGCAACTCCCTAAAACACAGAGTCACTCTCTGGGTAATGCAGTCTCTCCAAGGTGGGGCAAAACCTTTATCCTCCACCCATGATCCAGGAGTGTCTCCACTGTCTTTCCATGGCCAGCTCCAGCCCTGGCAGGGAAGCACCAGCTGGGAGGCTGTGAGGGGATTGCACTGTGCTCTACTCTCTGGGTCACTGTCAACTTTCTAGGAGCTGAGGGGGATTTTCTTTGTTTGGTTTTGAGGGAATAGTAAATTCACAAACAACTGGAAGATTCAAAAAGGCTGAATCATCCTGAAACTCAGGGTGAAATTGAAAAATTGTTTGGAGTGAAAAAAAGAAATACCAGTGCTGGGCAGAGGAGATGGCTTCGAAGAAGTCAAACCGCCTTCTCCCATCAGTCGCCTGATGAGCTGTTGTATTTGGGCATTTTCTAAAAGCATCTTCTTGACTTTTTAATTTAAAAAAAAAAGGTCTATTTTTTCAATTCAAAAAATTATCTCAATGTAAAAGAAGAAATCTAAGTAAATTAGGCAAACCCCAAACAAAACAGAACAAAACAAAAACCTTTCAGGCTAAACCAAACATTCTGGCTTTACCTAAAACAATTACTTGCACTGGGACGGGGTATTTTGTGGATTCTTTTCTTTTCCGTTTTACCAGAAATTGCCTACTAAATCCTTGTTCTAGGTTGGCATGGTCCAATTCCCACACCCAAGACATTCCATTTGGGCACCAAGCAAGACTTTCCATTCATTTTTCCAGCAAAGTGGTTCTCCATCAATGGACCAGACCCAGTGCAGTAACTCCCTTCTCCAAGAAAGACGAACACTTGGGTTCTCCTTCCTCACAGACCTCAGAGCCTGCCCTGTGCATCCTTCACAGGACCCTCACCCAGCCTTGAGTCCCTTTAAGCCTCCTTAATAATAACTCAGCAACCCAAGAGCCACCTCTACTCTTATGCTGAAGGAACCTCCTCTGGAGAGGGGAGCAGAGCCTCTTCTCAGGAGACCTGATTTCCAACCCAACCCAACCCAACCCTACCCATCCTTCTCCTTCCCACCACCCATGCCCCAACGTCCAACCCCACCACCCAGACCAGGTGGCATCACGTCCAAGCTCACCACACAGCCATGTTCCCAAGAAGAGGGATTTACTACCCAAAACAAAGCAGTTTTCCCTAAGGATGCAGAGGGGCCATTTGGGAGGGGGGTGTTAGACAGAGGTGCCGGGCTGCATTTCCACCCTCACACCTGGCTGCAGAGGCAAGCGGCAGCAGGGCTGTGCATTCCAACCCTAGGCAGAGAGGTGAAACCCCAGGAAAGTAGCAAACAAGTCGAGGCGTAAATACAGCACGAATCCACGGCACTTCAGCGTGGTTCGTTATCTCCGCTTAGACTGGAGTCGGTGGAGCCGGGTTTGAGAAGAGCAGAAATATCAGCAATTAAAGATATGTCGTGTCAAAAAAACTCTAAACTGATTAAAGTTGAAGGCTCCGTTTTCTTCTTTTCATCAGAGAACGGAATCAAAACCTGCCTGGAAAGACGCGCTCCCCCCGTTCCCAGCGCTCCGAAGGCAGTGCCTGCATCCGTCCTGCTGTGTCCCTGCATTTTAATTACCACCTTATTAATATTCATGAGGCTAGGCACTCAAGGGGGATTGCAGTCTGTCATTCTCTCTCTCTTTCTCTCTCTCTTCCCCCCCCACCTCTCTCGGCTGAGTCGGTGGGGTTTTTTTTCCCTTCCCCTTCCCAACAGTTGGCGTGCTGCGGATCCGCACGCGGACGCGTGTGCGCGCAGCCCCGAAGGCGCTGAGCGTGCAAGGGGCCGCGGCGTGGGGAGGCCGCCTGTGCCGGCTGGTGGCAGGGCTGGGAATGCGGGTGGGTGTGGGATTGCCCCTGCCACGCTCGGCAGCCCCGGCAGCCGGAGGCAAAACTGCCCCCACCGGGGGTATGATGCCGGCACACGAGGGAGAGCTGGCGCACGTGTGAGCAGGCGTGCAAGGAGCGGGCATGGGGGGAATGTGTCGGAGCGTGCTCGCACTCACACACGCAACTCCTGGTAGAAGCATCACTTCTGAGTGCTGGGGTGATTCTGTAGGACCTGCAAGAGAAGAATGGGGCCGTGCAGAATGGCACCGGCTGAACACGGCTGCCCTCAGCCCCCACACCACCACCTCTCCTTGGGGACTGAGCACCCTGCACCCCAGTTCACCCTGCACCCCAGCTCTCCATGCTCACACAAAAGCACCCACTGCTGAAGCAGGTGAGAGCACCATGGCACAGCCACGGGGCCACTGTGTCCTTGATGGAGCCATGGCCTTGGCCATCAAGGTGAAGTGGGACCTAAGGGGTCTTGCATGCATCTGGCAAGGGGGTGCCCCCCCAGCTGTGGCCCAGTTGCTGGTGCAGGTTGCTGGCTGGGCAAATTGGATCCCACTTGTTTTCTCAGGTCCAAGGCGCTGGCGTGCCCTGGGAGGAGAGAGGGCAGAAAGCCTGGGTTGAGGGCACACAGAGGGAATGGAGCTGGAGGTAAATCGATTTCTCATTCCTAAATTGAGCAATGTGGGGTTTGCCCTCTCCTTGCTGTCATGCAGCGTTTAACCCTTTCTACCTCCAGTACTGAAAACTGAGGCCATGTGGGCAGCAGAGAACTATCCTGGCTTTGCAAACCCTGCTCCTCCCTATCCCCTCTCAAGTCACTGTCCCAGTCCCTCCCCATGAGATGATGCAGAGCCCAGCCACAGGTGATGGGCAGGTGCCCCCATCACCCCACACTGTTCAAAGCCATTGGCAAAGGGACACGTGGGGCTGCCCCATCCCAACAGCCACCAGCTGCAGGGTGGAGCCTACCTCCCTTTTTCAGGCAGCTGCAGCCAGACCATAGTCCCACCTTCCCTCAGTGTCTTCCTCTTCCATCTGACCCTAACCTTAACCCTAAGGACACCCAAAGCACTGTCAAGAACCTGAAGCCTCTTTGGGGATGCATCCGGTATCCCAGAGTGCTGCCTCCCCGTCACCAACCACCTGCAAGCAACCTGTCGAGAGACACTCCAACTCGGCGGCTCCCCAACGCCCCACTTGCTCAGCTCCACAAATATTTGAATTAAGGTCCCCTGGGGAGCCACAGTCACAGAGTAACTGATTTCTCCTCCTTCATTATATCTCTGTGTAATTTACCGAGGGACGGCGGCGTGTGCCTCAGTTCGAGTGAATTCCCAGCAGGACTCCCAAGAACTCACAAATCAGGAAAAGGCAAGGCATTAGAATATGAAAGGTGAGGATGGTCTCCCCACCAAGACTCATCTTGCTCTTCCCCAGCTCTGTCAGTCCCGAATTGTGTTTTATTTCCGCCTGCTGCCCCTTGTGCAAGCAGGGAGGTCATGGGCTGGGGACGGGCCACAGTGCCATGTTATCAGCTCTGTCCCTGACTTCTGATCCTTTCTGGGCAAGAAGAAGGGAGAAAGTGTCTCCTCCCTCATGGAAACATCTCAGTAGATGCCAGGGAAGCTGATGCAGTAAAGGTTTCCGAGTGAAATTGTGTCCCCTGGCCCTAAAGTCTGACTTCTTTTCACCTGGGTAAGTAGCCTATGCCTCATTTTCCACATCTACAAAAAAAAAGTAGTCACTCCCTCCATTTTCTGGTTTAAGACTCCCAACACTCAGCTGTTGAAGGTCTATAAAAGACCGCAGGCATGAATCCATCTGTGTTGCATCTCCAGCAAGGAGGAGCTGGAGGACAATTTTGCCAGCTTAGTTCCGAAGTTACCAGAAGGAGCTTGAAGAGTCACCAAGGAAAAAGAGAAGGGAAAAATGAGGAATTTGGACCAAGGATGTACAACTGAGCTGCTTTGTATTGTTTTCTTGTGAAACACGACGTGTGAGGAGGTTGGTCTTGGTTGGACCCACCTCAGTCTGAGACAACTCAGCTGAACCCATGGCCAACCCCCACATCTCAGTCCTGTGCCGAGGTGCCAGGGCGGGAGCAGCTCACCCTGAGAGTGGGAGGTTGTCACTCCTGGTGGCTCATGGAGGATGATGGGACTTTTTGCAGGTTTTTGCAGCATCCATGAGCTGGGTGGGAGTTGTCTCTCTTCAAATCCCCTGATTACTGCCACGGATGTGACACTGGAGTGAAGTGCCGGACGGGCTCGGATGCAGCGAGTTCTCTGTTCCAGCTACGCTGCAAACAGCGGAGGGCAACATTTTGCTTCCTGGAAACCCAGAGAAAGAAGTATTTTTTATGAAGAGCTGCAGCTCAGAGGCAACCTGTAATGGAGATTTCAGAAAACTGGGTGTTCCCCCCTTCCACCTCCTCTGCAAAGACAAAGACTTGGCAGATGGTGGTGGTGCTTCGCAGGGCTTGTGCTGGGCTTTTTTTGGGAGCTGGGTATTCAAATCCTCACTCTCATTCTTCACTTTAGAGGTGTGAGTGATATAAAATCTGCCCATCCCAAAATCAGCCTGTCCCTGGGCTATCTCAACTTCTCAGAGCTCTTCCCACAAGCTGAGTTAAAGACCTGGGGCTGTTCAGCCTGTAACAAAGAGCTCCTTTCTCCCCAGCCTTCACCAGTTGTTGGAGTTAAATAGGCTGCGCTGAAACCAAACCAAACAAAGCCCCTGCAAAGCAGCTCCAAATCCCCGTCCCCCGGCCAGCACTGGATTTCCCCCGGAGCACAGGCACGGCACTCCCTGGTGTGCTACGGCTCTCTCCCCGCTCCAAGAGGCGGGCTGCAGCAGCAAGGCTGCGTTCTCTCCTGTGCTTCTTGCTGCCGGACATCCACGGGAGGTGATGAGGGGGTCTCAGAGTGGAAAACATGCCGTGCAGCTGCTCCAGTCTCTGCCTGCCAGCCCCCTGCTCCAGTGAATTTGCTCCAGACTCTGGCTACACTGCTGCCAGTGCCGTGAGCCCCCCGAAGAAGCACAGGAGGAGCCCTCATGGGCACCACGTGGCTTTCCCGGGTGTGGGCACTCCGACGGGACCTTTCCAAACACGCTGCCCAACCCACCCCCTCGCAGCCCCTGTGGGGCAAGTTCACCCTCTCCCATTTTGCGGGGCCAGGTCCCTGTGCTTGGGCACTGAGCCCTCCTCCCCCAGCACTGCAGCTACCAATTCGCTGAAGCAGCTGCCTTCCCTGAGCAGGGATGTGATGGCAGATGGGGGTCTCCATCAAGGCAGGGGGGGAATTTTTGGCCATGCCAGCCCCTGGAGGGGCTGCTGGCGCCTGCGTCCCGGGGGTGCTGAGCGCGGGGGTTCGGGGCTCTCCGTGCAGGCAGCTCAGTGATCAAAGCGCCGAGCACAGGCCGGGGCCGGGGGGAGGCAGGCGGCGAGAGATGAAACGGAGCAAAGTTCCCCGGGTTCGGACGCGGGAGTTGGAAAGGATTCGACGGCAGCTTGGAAAAGGAGAAGAGGGCCGGGAGCAGCAGCGTTCAGCAGAAAGGAATGTCCTGATGGGACGGCAGCCTGAACGCCGGCCAGGACCCCCCCCCCTTCCCAAGGCTGTTTAAAAGCCCCGGACCTCTCCAAGCCCTTTAATTGGCGCTTTAAAAAACTTCCTTGTTCCTTGACGCGGCGAGGTTTGCGTTTCATGCCCAAAATGACTCAATTCCCCCTCTCCCCTCCATGAAAAAAGAAAAAAAAAAAAA
>VZTI01003655.1:0-79460 GCA_013397865.1 Struthidea cinerea | reverse complement strand
ATGGTATTTAATGATCATCTCCTTTAATGTATACTGTTTCTAAAAGGCTAGAGGTGTTCACGTAAGGAATAGTCCGTACTTTAGAATAATTAGTATATACTCAAAACTGTAACGCCCTTGCTGCTATTATTAGTTTGCAGTCATGAGTTTTAACTTTGGCATACTTTAAAAAAAAATCATTAAATATGTAACACAAATCATATACCTGTTTCTACAATTGATCTGTTCAACTGCACTATAAATTCAGACAAGAAAAGCGTGATGTATATTTTGGGTGCAAAAATTTCTTTCCTTCTTGGAAACATAACTTGAATGCACACTGCTTTTTACATCTTATGGTCAGATGTAAAAAAGAATACACAGATCTGTATGTATGCTGATTTTTTTTTATTTGAAAGTATTGTAAGCTGATCATATTTAAAAGTAAAAGTAGTCACAAAAATGCCAGCTGTGTATCACTTTTTAGATGCATGGCTAGTAACAAAAAGCCTATGTGATCTCACCAGATGCCATCTTATAGGAGATTGTAGTACCAACTGATATTTAAAAGACACAGGCTATGCAGAAGGAGGTTTTTAAGTAGAGAAAAGCCCCAGACGTTTGCTGTCTATGACATACAGGGAAAGATATAAATAGAGACTAAGTAGAACAAACAAATGCAAATGAAGCTTATTTCCACTCTAAGATGCAAAATTTCATTGTTTCCATCTTCAAGGACTCTGCTAAAATGACTTGTTGACAAGGGTGTCCAAGCGGGTGTTAGATCTACAACCACTGAGTCAAAGAAAATGCTGCATGCTCAGTTCAGGTCTTTGCCTTGTCCTGGTCTTTTTGCCGTAACTACAAGACCCTTCTGAAGAGTCCATGAGCTTGTGTTCCATTCTGACCTGAATTTCTCACTGGGAGCAAAGACGAACTTTGGGTTGTAACTTCTGTTTTGACTTCCTCATAGGCAAGAATGGTGGAACCTGCTTAGCCACCCTAGTTTACCAGTCAACTTCAGCTTTGTTTTATCTACCCAAATGTTTTTCAATTCACTATAACAATGTTAGCACAATTCTTCTGTGCACAGGTTGGTCCTAATGGTGACTGCAGGTTTACCTGTCAAGTGTAGTGGCTTCCTTATGCAGCATAATTATGCTGAAAATGCACTTACTAAATCAGGAGAAAAATTATTTAGAATGCCTTTCAGAAAAATGCAAAATGAGAAAGTTTGGTAAGAAGAACCGTGTTAACTGTAATTTCAGCAACAGCTTTTTTTTTTTTTTTAATCTCATTGTCACTCTTTTATATTATGTCTTTAAACTTCTGCATGATTCTTTCTCCTTTTATAGCCCAGCCTTAGTATTACTTAGGTAATGGGATTTATGATTTTGTTTACATCAGTTGCCATGGAGATCCACCATAAAAGATCAGTTGCTTGGCAACTGGGTATTGTGGAGCTGCAATGGAGGGAGGAATTTTTTGTCTCTCTGGAGGGAGGGCTTAAGGAATAATGAAAACTTCTGCTCATACTTCTCATGAATGCTTTATTTTCAAGGTCAACCAAATGTTTTTTCAGTAAAGACTAATGCACTTTTCTTCAAAAGATGCACCGTAAAATGTTTCTCAAAGATTATCCTGTCTCAGAGTAAAGGACAACCAGCTTAAGAAGTTTTTATTCTCTTCATGTTCTTGCAATATAAGGGTTCGAGTAACTGTGGGGCAGCCATAATGAAGCAGGTCTCTTATTTCCTGGCTATTCTGCATTCATTAACAAATGAACTACTGTACATTCAAAGCTATCTCTGATCCCAGAAAATGCTGTAATTTTCCTTCACTGAATTAATCCTTGGATTTTTGTAACCGTAGATTTATATCTCATTTCATCATATCGTCTTTTTAACGAACATTTAACTTGCAGTGTAATCTAAAACTGAGTCTCTAGGATCTTATTCTTCTAACATATAGGCAAACTTAAAGAAAAGTATGATAGAATAGGGTTTTGCAATATTGGCTTGTGGTTTAAAATCATTCGTATATGCTTGAATATGTGTGGTTTCACTATATATGAGATATGGTATCACTTTGTATGAGATGTGTACGCTATATCCTTTTGATTTTTAAATCAGCTTTGGGTGAGGTAATTGTCAGAAAATTAAGCTTGTGCTTATCTGAAACTCAGGTTTTGGGGTCCTCCGAAATAATTATCTGCCTATCGTATTTTATGATATATCTATTTTTAAATGAACTTCTTTCTTGGAATCACCTTCATCTTATTGTGAGATTGTTATATC
The DNA here is from genome assembly GCA_013397865.1 of Struthidea cinerea. Taxonomy (NCBI): domain Eukaryota; kingdom Metazoa; phylum Chordata; class Aves; order Passeriformes; family Corcoracidae; genus Struthidea; species Struthidea cinerea. The sequence goes on along the minus strand of VZTI01003655.1, from coordinate 77,184 downwards.
TTCTCTTTAATATTACTCTTTCAGAACTGAATCAGTACTTTGGTTGTAGACTGGCTTAGTGTTTCTGAGGTTTGAATTCCACTGAAGTACTACGGATAAATCTACACTCCCTTTGTGTCACTGTGTGTAACAGAAATTCATCTAATTGCTTGGTAAATGGTTGAAGCGTGACTCCTGCTCACATTGTCAAATATCTTAAACTTTTGGGTTGGACAGTTTTGGTCCACACAATGTCCTTGTGGGGCCAATGTCAGCTGAGAGATGTGGAAGTGATGTATGACTGTAACATCATCTTGGCAGCAATTTCAACTCGTGGCTAAATAATTACAGTATACTGTCCCATGTAAAACTATGAAAGAGAGGTGTTGCTGTAGACAATTACTCAGAAGAGAGGAAATTACATACATGGCTGTGCATTTTACATGATTTGACAATACTTTGAACTTTTCATTCATGGAACTCTCTATGAAGAGGATCTAAAGAGGAGGGGAAAGAAAATGACACCCTCATACATGTAGTGTTACTTTTAATCAATACAGAATCTTGCATAAATATTGCTAATATCAAGAAATGTTAGAAAAATGTGGAGCTTAGAACAATTGCCAAAATTTTGTTAATACTCTAGTCCCATGTAAACCTTATATTAAATACCTCAATGTCTTTTACCCAGCATGGAAGTAGTCTTATGCCATTAAAAATCTACTTTGTCCTGGACATTATTATTGAAAATAAGTGAAGCCCTGGCGCTATGACAGGAGTGTGGTTAAATTGCATTATTTTTCTGGAACAGAAAGGCTGACGCAAACACCATGTACCTTTATCAAATCAAGAAGCAGTAGATTCTGATGTATGATGCAAGTAGACAACCATTCCATGGGGATTGTAAGCCACTGGGTCTCCATGAGAAGACTTTAGAAGACAGACTATGCTTTTTGAAACCTTTTTTTCAAAAAGGAAGGAGCAGATGGACATCATTCTGCAGTGTCATCTTGTAGTGAATGAGGTTGTTGTGAATTTAAGGACAAGAAAACCAGGCAACAGCCCACTGTAGGAGATTGCAAAGAGCGGCAAAAGAGAAATTTAGATTAATTCTGAGTCTTTAAAACTGAGTCTTTAGTACTTCTGTGGCTGCAAGAGAAGTCTGAGTCAGGGGATCATGGTTCCACAGGACAGGGGCAACTCCTTCTTAAGGACCACTTAATGAATTTCACGCTTCCCACCTTTCTCATCCTAGCAACCACCATTCAGCTCTCCATGGTCTTGCCTCAGCTCAGCTTATCCCCACGTCAGCTTTTGGCATAAGGACATTCATCTTATGTTTCACTCTTGGTTTCAACAGTATATTTTGCCTGCACAACTGCATGTTTAGACAAGATGCACTTGCAGCATCTTTGGTTAGATGCATAGTTAGTGGCTGTGGAGTGATTCCAGATTCCAGAGCATGAATTATTCCTGTGGTGTAAGAGACTGTGAGGGGGCTTGCTATTTGCTGCTAAGTAGACTGTTCCTGTTGGGTTTTTGTGATGAAGCAAGGGCCCAGACTTTTGCTGGAGGCTTGTGACGTTTCTTCAGAATTCAGTGTTCATTGAAGTTTCTAGAAAGATGTCTTCTATGTGATGTATTTGGGCTAGTCTTCCCACCGGGTGTTCATAAGCCAAGTATTTCTTTCTAAGATTGAAGAAATAGAATGATTGAGCAATTTTCTTTCCTTTAGCCTCTTATTTTATCAGGGTCATTGCAGATAATAAATTTTGGCTACATTTTTAAAGAATAAGAATATTAAGAGGAGAAGACCTGCTTCTTATCAAAGAATGTCTTGCTTCCAGAATTATGGAAGATTAAAGTCTTGTTAAAGCCTTTTTCAACAAAAGAAAATAAAAGCAAATGTTGAAATTACTCTACGCTTTTTAAAGACAGAAGAAAGTGTAGGCTTTGTCAAACCTCTGTTGTGATGTTTTACTGCTGTTTATAAAAGTTAAAATTGTAAATATAAATATCTCAATTCCTCTTATCTCTTATCTCTATAAATTAAATGTAATTTCTATTGTTTCCATTAAGTTTTTATTAAGCAGCTTTTTTTCCCTCTCCTCTTGGTGGTCTCCATCAGCCTTTCACTCAGAGTGCAACTGCTATTACAATAGGTGATCAACACCCTGCTATGGTCATCACAGCATCTTTCCTCTTTCATTACCTTTTTTTGCACCACACAAAAACCTAGTATGCTTAGTAGTTTTAAACTACCTATTTTATTGAAAACTAGCTCATTAGTCTATGATGACTAACCAAAGCACTTACAAGGCAGGTTTATTTTGAGAAAGTAGTTCCCTAAAAAGTAGCCATTGTCAGACATTTCGGTGATATAGGATGATTCTACTCTTGCCGGGGTGTAGAAATCCACATCAGCTTTTCTGTGTTCAGAATCGCGGAGTCCTGTTTCTCTATAACTTCTTAAATATCATTTGGCTTTTGTGATTCTTTAAAATGAGCAAAATGTGGCTGTGTGAAATTAGGCAGCTTTCTCAAATTAGGAAAGTAAAAATTTTTTAATTTCACAGAGCTGCTTATCTAGTAAGTGCTTCAGGAAATACATATTTGCTTTTTTGAGGAAACATTTCCCACTTTCATTTTACTGCAATTACCACTGTGGCATCAACATAGCTAAATTATTTTTTTTGGTCATGCATTAGCCAAGCCAGCTATCTTGCACTGAATTTCAGTCAGCACAGGAACCCATGTTCTGCAAGTAGAAATTTTTGTTACCAATGATTGCTTTTAAGGGCAAAGAAAGGGGAGCAGAGAAATAGTTTTAAACTGGTTTGAAGACAGAATCTACGAATACGATTCTAGCTTAAAATGTATATTGATATAGATCCAACATAAACATTAGTCACTAATCACCTATGAAAAAAGATATCCTCTCTGAGAATTAAATGCTGTCTGGCCTTTTTCATCATAACTTAAATAACACATTTTCTGCTTCCCTTAATATATTCTTTTATATATATGCACACGCAGAAAAATACATATATACAGTGTCCCCCTTTGAATGATACAGAGTAAATATTGTAAGAGAGATTTCAGAGTAACAGAGAACTTTTCCTTCCTTCCTTCCTTCCTTTTTTCTTTTCTTTTCTTTTCTTTTCTTTTCTTTTCTTTTCTTTTCTTTTCTTTTCTTTTCTTTTCTTTTCTTTTCTTTTCTTTTCTTTTCTTTTCTTTTCTTTTCTTTTCTTTTCTTTTCTTTTCTTTTCTTTTCTTTTCTTTTCTTTTCTTTTCTTTTCTTTTCTTTTCTTTTCTTTTCTTTTCTTTTCTTTTCTTCTCACAGAAAGGACAGCTACAGAATATCCGTTTGTGTTTACCACGCTTCAGAAACAGACTGACCCAAGGGAGGGTTTAGTGTATTGTAAATCAGATATTTATAAGTCAATATACTAGAGAGGACAAACTGCAGGGGCCCTTCTCCCTCCAGGGCTTTGACTAAAACCCCTTTTCCAATATCCACAGACGCCTTTCTCAGTTTAATTGTCAGACCTCCTTTGTAACTTCCTGTTGTTCTGTTCTTCTTAGTGCAGCTGAAAAAGTTTACTTTGTTGCTTTTTTCTTTTTCAGTCATGAGGTAAAATTTCCTTATCAAACACCAAATTGGACGATTTGCAGCCGTTCTTGAAGTTTGCTAAACTTAGGATCACAAAATGGCTTGGATTGGAAGGACCTTAAAGATCACCTAATTCCAACCCCACTGGCATGGCCTGTCATTAGACCAGGTTTCTCAGAGCTCCATACAATCTGGCTTTGAACACTCCCAGGGATGGGGCACCCACAGCTTCTCTGGTGAACTTATTCCAGTGCCTCAGCACTCCCACAGAAGAGAATTTCTTCCTAATATCTAATCTAAATCTATGCTTGATTTGAATCCAATGCCCCTTGTCCTGTCACCGCATGCCCTTGATGCATGTCACTGCATCCCTCTTCCTCTTTCTCTCAGGCTCCCTTTAGGTACTGGAAGGCTGCAATTAGGTCACCCCAAAGCCTTCTCTTCTCCAGGCTGAACAATCCCAGTTCTCTCAGCCTTTCCTCACAAGGAGAGGTGCTCCATCCCTCTAATTTTGGTGACCCTCCTCTGGACTCACTCCAACGGATCCATGTCCTTCCTGTGCAGAGGACCCCAGAGCTGGATGCAGCACTGCAGGTGGGGTCTCACCAGAGCAGAGCAGAAGGGCAGAATCCCCTCCCTGGCCCTGCTGCCCACGCTGCTTTGGATGCAGCCCAGGACACGTTTGGCTCTCTGGGCTGGGAGTGCACATGGCTGGGTCATGTCCAGCCTCTCACCCACCAGCAGCCCCAAATCCTTCTCCCCAGGGCTGCTCTCCATCTGTTCATCCCCCAGCCTGTGCTGGTACTGGGGGCTAACTCCACCCAGGTGCAGCACCTTGCTCTTGGTCTTCTTAAATCTCATGAGATTCCCATTTGTCCACTTCTCCAGCTTGCCCAGGTCCCTCTGGATGCAATGCCATCCTTCAGGTGCATCAACTGCACCACTCAGCTTGGTGTCACCTGCAAATTTGCTGAGGGTGCACTCGATCCCTTTGTCTATGTCATTAATGAAGATATCAAATGCCACTGGTCCTACTACAGACCCCTGGGGAACACCACTTGTCCTGATGTCCACTGGGACTCTGAGCTGTTGACCTCTACTCTCTGGATGTGACCATTCACCCAATTCTTTATCCATCTAAGAGTCCACCCATCAAATCCATCTTTCCTTGATTTACAAAGAAGGATGTTGTGGGCAACCACGTCAAAGGCTTTAGAGAAGTCCAGATAAATGATATCTGTAATCCTCCCTGTGTCCTCTGAGCGAGTCACTCCATTTCTGGTGGCTGCTCCTGTCTCAGGGAGGCCAGAGTTTGATTCCACTGGTCTATCTTCCTTTCTGATTCTCTCATACTCCTTAACCATTCTACATCATCCCACAGTAAAGAAAGGAAAAGGAAAAGGAAAAAAGAAACAAACCTCATTCCCCTGTGAGATAATAAATTCAGTTATGACTGCAGTCCTAAGGTCCTGGAGATGGATTTTGTCTCTTCTGTTCTCTAGAAAGTTTAACTTTTTCTCAATGTCAAAACCTAAATACCAGTGTGTCAGTACTGTGACAGAGTAAATTCCTACCCATCCTGTATGCTTTGTCCCCTCCTGTGAGTCCTCTTTCCAGAGAGCTGCCTTTGATGGGGGGCTGTGGCTAAGTCTCATCAGCATGGGTATGCTATCAACAAAAGAGTGCTGGCTCACTTCCTTTCTTCATGCCTAATTAGCCAGAGAAGAAATTTTCAAAGATACCCAATAGGAGTTGGTTTCATGTGAATTCTGAGAAAAGTTTTTTTATTTGCTTTTTTTTGTGAAGAAATACATAGTTTCAATGAGATTTTCTGCCCCTCCCCTTTTTCTTCAAAGGAATATATGACAAAAAGTTAACAACTTGAAAACACTGTGAAATGTGTTAGCGCCAGAAACAACTCCTTCAGCCTTTCTACCCTAAAATTTTACGAACATATTTTAAAATAATGGGAGCCTTCCCCCCAGTTCCCATTTATTCTACTTTTGTACTGAGTTGCACTGTAGTTATTTTGTTAATAGCTACAGTTTTGAACAAATCACACTTTTTGGAAGCAGTCTGTCAAATGGTCAGGAAAGGTCTTGAAATGCTACATATGATGTGACTTTGACCTGCAGTTTTTCCTTGTAATGCATTCTTCAGAGAAAATGGTCCCTGTACCACTAAGCTGGCTGTACCTTCTCATCTGGTTTCCAGCAGCTGGCATTCCTGGTGTTGTCTCTTGGCCAGCATACATAAACAGCTCCAAACTGCCCACCCGCATTTGCTGTGAACACCGTCTCAGACGTTCACGGGGATTCAGATGGATTTTCTTAGCAGCTTTTTCTCAACCTTTGCTAAAATTGAGTGTGATCTGCATAATCACAATCAAATGCCCCACTATCAATTAATCTGGAAGCTGCATTTAAATACAGAGTGGTATGTGTGCTGTTTGCCTGGGTGCCATGGGGCCAGATTTTCACGTGTGTGGTGCTGACAGCTGGGGTCAGATGACATAAAAAAATGTGGCTCCAAACTTGGATATTCTCTTGAAAATCTAGGTTTGTCTATCAGTGTGTGTTTGTATACATGCACCACAGCATCGGCAACAGCTACTGTACACTCTGCAATCCTTTGGAGCTTTTTTTCTTAATTCAAGTTTACGCTTACATCCTAGTCACTCTTTCAAAATCCCTCATGGGTTGCCTGTTTCTTACCCGTCCCGTTCTAGCTAAAACAGAACTTTAACAATAATTATGCCCTTCACAAACTTTCAAAAGCACAGCTTTATCCTCTGGTCTCTGTAACTGTAGATAACAACAGAGCCACCATAAATGACATTCATTCACTGTTTCTGGCATGCATCACAGACACATGTGGAATACACCTCTAGAAGCTCTGCAAGTAATTCTTGTCACGAGAATAAACTGCACTCTAATTTTTTAAATTTCTACTCTGTAAAGTGGAAAGCATAAAAATTACCATATAACAACACCGTATCACATAGAATGTTTGAATTTTGCAGTTGTAATGCAAAGCTTCCACTCAGGTTGAAAATGGACAGTAACTTCTAATGCAATTTTGCATGTTCTGACTTCCAGTAAAGCTATGACTTGGAAACTTCTTATGCTTTCCCTGAAGATGATTTTTTTCTTTCCTTTTAAAAACTAAAATTCCCCAGGAAATACTTTTTTTTTTTAATTAAGGTTTGGAAATGAAAGTTGTTACTATTACAATGACATGTTTTGACTTTTTGAAACAAAATGAGACAAAAGCAATTGAAAGCAAGCAGTGCTAGCTTACTGTAGTAGAACTCAGTTTACAAATGCATGGTATATGTGTATCATCACCTTTTTGAGCACATTACAAAATAAGGTGAATTTTGTAGAGAGTGTACAACCAGTTTCAAAGAAACGCTCCAGAAACTTGCAGGATAGAATCACTTGTGCCCGGGGAAGATATGAGCAAGCAGGCAGGAGCACAGAGCAGATGGAACATCCATAGGACATGGACAAGAAATTGTGGTGATGTCAACCAATAATGATTAGGGGCAGTCAGCGCAAATATATCTTCTCTTCATTTTTTAATTTTTAAAAAATTAATTAATTTTTAAATTTTTTAAAAATAAAGACAACTTCTCTTTATTTTTTTTAAGATTGTTTGACAACATCTTCTAGAAATCTGATTCTTTGTAGACAGATCTCATCAAATTTTTCACTGAAGAGGGTGGTTTTCATTCTGCACTGAAACATGGGAATGTGATGACTGGGAAGGCAGAATGGAATAAACCAGTATGAAATATTTCAAAAGTCTGAAGAGAATATTCTGATTTTTTTCTTTAATGAAAGTCCTTTCGAAAAAGACTTCAACAGCTAAACAAGAAAACAGAAGAAAATGATCAAAATTAAGGAGAACTATTTTGATAGCCTTTTAAAGTAATATTACAAGACTGAAATTATTTCTTTAAATCCTGTTTTTATAAGAAAATTCTAAATATAGCACATTGATTTGAGTTTAAATGAAAACAAATTTTGAAATAACACTATTAACAGTTCCCACACAGCTCCTCTTTGAAGTCTTTAGCTGTGAAGTCAATTAATAACAAAGATAAATGCCAGATGGGTTTTTGCAATGTGGATGTTATGTGAGCTGAAATTGTTCTTTTTCTTTCCCTTTCTATTTTGCTTTATTCATGTGAAAGTAGGAGACTAAATTCGACAAAAGCAATTACTGGTATGCATATAAGTGAAAAAAAATGTTTGTAAATATTCAAGAGTCTATCCTAGATTTCTTTCTACTGTGTGGTGTCTAACCTTCAGTGGAGTCTAACACTGAAGATGGACAGACACAAAGACACTTTGATGTGAGATGCTGAGTGACCAAATCCATCCTATTGAAGCTTTGAGCAGTCACAGGACTTCCAGAGATCCCAAAAGTTCTACTTTGATCTCGCATCCAGTGACACCAAAGCTGGACTCCCAATCTTGCTCCTCAGCCTTTCCAGGAATACTTCTGATTGTCGCTTTCAGGGAGGTGGGGTGAGCAACCCGGTGTGCTGCGGCCTTCCTAGGGAAAGCGTCCCGCCAGGGAAAGGCTTTTCTAGGGGCTTTAGCAACTTCCCTGAGCGACGGGCGATTTCAGCAAGTGCAGCGATTTCTCAGCTACAAGTGATTCCAGCTCTTGGGATTCAGCTCTTTGTGAAATCACCCCGGCAGAACTCGGGGATAGAGAGACAGGAGCCTCATATAGCAGTTCCACAGAGGTCTCTTTATTGTCCAGCAGCCTCTGTGAAGGGGAAGCCAGGGACGAGAACTCCCTCTCTGGGAGTAGGAACAGGGGTCTTTTTATGGGAAAGGCAGGGGGTGGGGTAGAAACCAGTTAGCCAACTGGGTACAAGGTATTACCATAAGGAAGCAAGGCATGCTGGGGGTGTTCACTTGGTCACCATAACCTGAGGCAGGTTGCTTATCTCTGGTGTGACTCCTTTTGCCCTCACATCTCTCTCCTCCAAGGGAGTGCCAGGGGCTCACAGCCCTCCACAGCTGATAACTTATTTAGGCTGTGAAAACCTACAGCTTTCTGCCCTCATCAGATGGATATGAAACAAAGTAATTGCTCACTCAGAAATGTTCAGGAGATTCATCAGAAGACTGCTAAATCACTAGCATAATTCTATTCTTTCCGACATAACAGCAATTTGGGATCAGCTGGGATTAACTACTTACAACAATGCTGGTTTCCCTATAGCCATGTTCTTTTTAGACAACTTGATAGGCTGACAAACAACTACACTTTGTGAGAATGGCAGTTTGTCCTACAGACACCTTTCCTCTTGAGGAAGGCTGAGTTCGGGCTTTTGATATGCCATCTTCTCCAAAACATTACATCCTACTTCAGCTCTCTGAAATAGTTTCTGTACCACTATAGGAATGTGAGCCATGATTCCAGATAAGGTTAATCACAGGCTTAATCTTATTTGTTCAAATTTTAAGGATTCACTGAGAAGTTATATCTTCTTTTGGCTTGTCTTTTTCATTTAGTTTCCTGGGTAGCATTCATTCTTGTCTTAAGACACTGTAAACTTGTATTTTAGATCATTGTATTAGCTGTGTAAATTTTACATTTGATTTTTTCTTTCACTTAGTATATCCAACAAGGTTTCTAGTATACTGTATTGGTTTGAAAACAAACCAGTGGGAGATCACAGGTCAGGACTAAAATAAATAGGAAAAAAATTAGAAATAAGTGAAATAATATAAGGAAAAGCACTGACAAAGTCAGATACAACCTGACACCCTGTTAGGGTGGTGGTAGCAGTCCAAATGAAGCAATTTAGTTGAAGCAATGATCCTATGGAAGGTCTAGTCTCCAGCTGAAGGTCCAGTGGTAGCTCTTGTCCTCTGGTAACCCAGTAGACAGGGCTGAGTTAGGCAGTTCCAAGGGCAGGTTATATCCAGGTGGGAATGCTTGGCTCCTCCCTCCTGGGTGGAGCATCTCGCAATAGGATGAGATAAGTCCATGAGTCATGTGGTGGTTTCTTGATGGCCCATTGTCTGTTATCAGGGGTGGGTCATTAGCAGGTGATAACAGCTAATGGCCCACAGCTGGTGGTAATAGAATACTTAAATACATCTATATTGTAACCTAGGACATATACTTTCATGCCTAATTTTCCCTCTGGCTTGGAAAGCTCATAACTTTTGATGGCAAGGGGCTGTATCTTTTTTGGAGAACCTTGCAGGATTTCCTCTGAACTCTTTCTGGACTTCTAGTGTGTGACTACCTAACATTCAGGCATTAAGGCTGCACAAACTGTTTACCTTACAATAAAGACTGCAATTCTTCAGACTCAAAAGGGCAGAAATGATACTGTTTCCCTTTGTCTTCCCGAGCTGTAATCCAAACCTAACACCCAAATATGGTTTTAACTTTCAGTTTCTGAACTTCTCTGTTGATTATTCACATGTTTAAAGTTCACCAAGATTGTAATATTCATGTTCAAGTTATTTGCTGAATGATCCAATTAGAAATAGTTTTGGGGATGCTTTTAAGAATGTTTCACCCTTCAAAAGGCTTACTGTGATATCCACATGGAACGGAGTTTGCAAAAGCAAAAAGTTGAATTTGGCTAAAAAGGCAACTTGAAACGCAAATAGTTTTCAAAGAACAAAACCTCCCTGCTGACAAAAGCAGTTTGGAAGGAAGAATGCTTTGCTTTAAAATTGCCTAGAATAGTTTTGATGAAGGCTACTGCTGCTTGGTTTGCACATTCACAGCATCACAGAATCATTCACGTTACAAGGGGCCTCTGGAGGTCATCCAGTCCAGCCTGCCCAAAGCAAGTTTCACAGGACTTTACCCAGATTTTTTTCCTGGTTTGCTTTTGCACTGATAAAGTAGTTATGGAATCTCTCCTTGCCACCTCCTTCCTGCAACTGTACAAGCCAACTCTGAGCTGTGGCTCATAATCAGGTATAGCACCAACCCCGAATGCTCCAGGCAATATTCCTCTACCGGTTTCCTTTTTGCAGTTCCTCCTTATATAGAGTTTTCAATCCCAAGAATAAGGAGAAAATGTTTAGAAAATAGCTGCATAGTTCTACAGAACTGAAAGGAATGGTTGAATACAAAACCTTGCAACTCCTACTTTAGGTTTTTATCTCCCCTGCATCTGTATTACCTACTATTACCACTCACACAACTAACTTACATTAGTCCAAAAGAATAACTTTAAGACTCCCATTCATACATACTCATCGAGATGAACTTTTAAATTTGGAATTATAAGTATTCTTGTCAGAAATATTGTTGCATGCTCAAGTAATCTGGGACCAGCAGGACTAGCTGAAACTAACCAGAATAGGAAAAATAACAGAGCCCTTAGTGTGTGATTTATTACTGAGTAGCTAGAAAACTCAACTGATCACAGTTGGTACGTATTTTGTAAAATATTTTAATACCTTGAAATAAAATTTTAAAAAGTTAGAAAATAGAAGGCAGCTATCATTGGTTTTGGCATGGCTATTGAGCAAAAAGACACTTAAACTATGAGTAAAAAAGGTAATTGTGACTATTCATACACGGTGCAATAACGACAGCAGTTTAACACTACCCAGGAAGATTGCTCTATTGGATATTATTTATGTTGACATCATGTCAAAAAATTTATTATGATATCCTAAGTTATACACACAATTTGTGATGCACTGTATTTGCCGAGAAACTGTAGTGCCTGTCATTTTTTACACAGCGTAGTAATAACACAGGAACTATTAATTTCACTAAGCAATACGTGTCTTTTGCAGGACAGAAAATGCATCATTATGGGATTTTGTGTTCAAAATATTTTTCTTTAAACATGTTAAACCTTCTCTTTTTCTGATTTCCTGGTTGAATACTCATTACACAAACAACAGTTGTCACTGATGATAATAATCTCAAATTCTTCATTACCACCTATTGGCCAGGTTTTCATAAACTGTTGGTGTTCATCTGCCTGGTTTTGCCCAGGGTAGACTAAGGATGCGTGCTGGTTTGGGCTGGGGTAGCATTAACCTTCTCAGTGGCTGGTGTGGGGCTGAGTTTTGGATTTGTGCTGAACACAGGGTTGGTAAATACAGAGATGTTTTTGTTGTTGCTGAGCAGGGCTTGCACGGAGCCGAGGCCTTTGCTGCCATTCATACTGACACACTGGGGAGGAAGTTGGGGTGCAGGGGAGGTTGGAAGGAGATGCAGCCAGGACAGGTGACCCAAACTGACCGAAGGGATATTCCAGACCGTGTGACACCTTGCTCAGGATATAAAGTGGGGGAAGAAGGAGGAATAGGGAACATTTGGAGTGATGGCATTTGTCTTCCCAAGTCACCGTTACCATGATGGAGCCTGGCTCTCCTGGAGATGGCTGAACACCTGCCTGCCCATGGGAAGCAGGGAATTAATTCCTTGTCTTGCTTTGCCTGTGTGTGTGGCTTTTGCTTTCCCTATTAAAGTGTCTTTATCTCAGCCCATGAGTTCTCTGGCTTTTACCCTTCCAATTCTCTCCCCAACCCTGCTGGTGGGGAAGTGAGTGAGTGGTGCTGGCAGCTTGGTTACAGACATTTGCCAGGTTTGGTAAATTCTGGCAAAATATGTTAGAAAAAAAAGAAAGAAAAAAATGGAGGGGAAGTCATCTTTAACTCACACATCTGGTAGAGACTATTTGTTGGCTTAATCCAAGATAACTTCTTGACATATACTTCATTAGCTTTAAAATAGACAATCTTGAAAGTAATAAACTGCATTTATTACCTTTCAAAGAGAGTAGAAATATAAAACAGGCACTTAGTTGCACATGGAGGTAATTATGATTTTGGTTCTGCTTCTTTTTGCTTGGAAATAAGTCAAAGAAACCAAAAAATTAGTACCTGTGGAAATTAAAATATGAGTATCAGAAATAGGTAGATTTGCAGTAGTTAGTTACTTGGGATTCACATGAAAATGTATGCAAAAATATACAATAAACAATTGGCCTTCTTTGCTTTTGCCACACCATTTCCAGGAAAATCTGACCTTTTTTTTCTCTTACAATGCTTTACATATTGTTCCATTAAGATTCATTAAGTCTGTATTTGCTAAGATACCCATGAATGACTGATGTCTATCCCTACCTAAGCCAGCAGACAACTGTGACCCAGTGACTGCCGAAACCAAAATTAACTTAATGTAAAACTGATATGCCTTTGCATATTCTTTTCTCCTCTCTACTCTTGCCTAATACCATATTTTAGCCCGGTTCCGTGGGATCCCGCAAGCCCACAGAACCTGGGGCAATTTCGGTATTACAGTCAAGTGGCAAAGAGGCAGGAAGGAGACTCGCTTATCATCCTGCTTGATGGTTTATTCCATGCTTACAGCTGAACTCCTAAAAGCAAATCTGAAACACAATCCCGAAGGTCTCAGTTTTACCCGGGGCCAGGGGGAGAGGTGGGATTAGGGAATGGGGACCAATGGGAGAATGCCAGGGGAGTGACGAGGCTTACAGCCAACCGGGAGATTCAAACCGGGACAGACCATACCAAGGAACAGAGCATCCCGGGGGAAGCCCCCCCGGTCACCCCAACACAAAGGCATGTTCACAGATCCCCACACTTGCCAATGCAAAACAGGGTTAATTGCCATTGTTTTAAAAAAAAAATCATGTTGCTTTAAGGATTTTATTTTAAGGGAGCCTTTTTTCTGACATCTGAAGCATTATTGCAATTGAAACTAACTTATTTTCCTTAATAAAATAAGTACCAGACTGCTGAACACTCATTTATGAGTTCTGAAGGAAGGAGTATTTTGTGAGTTAAATAAAGAGAGGAAATCAGCGGACAGACGTCACTGGTATTACCAAATAAATTCTTACCTGCTCTGGGAATTGCATTATAGTTAAACTGCATTTTAATATATGTATTTTATATTTTAATATATGTTTAGTATGCTAGGAAAGAGTGCATCCATCATGAACAGTAGGGTCTCTTGATAAACCCTGAAAGACATATTAAAGTAAAGAGCATTACCAGACGACACTGCCGGATTTATTAAGTGTGGAAAAGATTCAAGTATCTTCATAAAGGTTATGACCTCCACAGTCCCCTCCAACTGTTCCAAGTCTCACCTCTCTTTTTACAGACATGCAGAAATTTCAACACGAGGCAGCAAATACTAAATAAAATGGATGGGGTTGTCTGGAGTAAACTAGTAATGGACACAGCCTTACTTGTCCTGATGAGAATTTTTCTTTTGATTCCAGCAGAACTAATTCTTTTTACCAAAATGATTAATCTGATTGATAAGCAGAAGGGCTATTAAAAAGTATGATTGATATGATTAGCCATTTCAAATCAGTACAAAATGACACGCGTTATTCCTTCTCCAGAAAAAGTCCCCCTGAACATACCAATTTCACTGTGAATTTAGTTAGAGGTTTTGTCGCTTCTGAAGCAGTCACTTGAAGATCAAGCCCTGTATTTCCATTATTTACTGCCCACTTTAGAGACTTCAGTGGGAGCTCTAAAACTGCGGTGAAGGCAGACTCTAATTTTAAAATACAGTGCAGCCATTATTTGAATTACATTTCCTTTTAAGTTCATTACTTCTTACTCGACTCACAGGCTGTGTGTGTCTCACTCCTTGGATTTGCTGTGTCCTCTGAAGAAAGGCTGACTTACTTGTAGTACAAGAAGGTCATGCATTTCAATCAGTCTGAAGTTGTGAACAGAAGTTACAGCTTGGTGACATTTACTCTTTTTGGTTTTAACTGCAGTCCTTGAATGGCGTGCTAGTGTGGAATACCACTTTTTTTCACGGTAATGCATAACCACATACCTTTAGTCTGAGATAATTTCCTCTAATCTCTAAAATAAAACATCCATGAAGAGCTATTGATTAAGGCTCAAAAAATGAACTTTCAGGCTCTTTTGTTTCAAAGCAAGTGATGTCTCTTCTTCTGGTAACAGAAGGGAAGTCCTGGCTCCTTAAACATCATAAATGTAATCAAGCTGTCATCCTACTGCTTGTGGTAACAAACAGAAAATGCAATGGACGCAGCTTTGCACTGCAGATTAGTGGGGTTCATTTAGCCTCAAAGGCCATTTGTACCAATCCCAACTGAAGTGTAAGACATCTGGGAAATGTATTTACAGTGACTCTAGAATCCTTCTTTTCTCACTGGCTTGTGAAAACCCTAAATGAATCACATTCTGGAGTCTGACTTGAAGCTGAGAAGATACTCTTTTTTGTAAAAGAAGGAGAGTTAATTACTCACTCAGGTTGAGGGCCAACATGAGAAAACCAGTCTTTCATTGATTACTAGGTAATTGTATGTTTGGAAGCACAGCAGAACTGTATTTTGTGTACTCAGGAGAATTTTATGCAAGGAGAGAAAATGTTCAGCTTCAGGTTAGAGCTCTGCCTGAGGTCAGTATCTGTGACAAGTGACCCCACAGCAGAATCAGACTAACCAGGCCCAGAGAAGACAATGCCTTGCTGAAGGACAAACATCTCACACTATTCTCTGAGAAGCAAGACCTGTTGCAGCTGATTTCACCTTGTCCATGACACGACCAAGCTCAAGCTCAGAAAATTTAGCAGGGAAGTCTGCTGCTGGGTCTTGTCCTGGCTACCACCACAGGGCTGTTCCTGGCAATAGTTTATGTGAAATGCCATCCGGCAGCCAGGTAGGTTTGACTGGCTGGGCTTGGACATGGGTGACGTCAATAGGAGCTTTACTGTTAACATGAACACCACTGCAATTGTCAGAGCATAGTGTGAGGGATCCACACAGGTTGCAAGCCATGGCAGTGGAAACTCCACCTCCACCTTACAGGTGCGGCTTGTGTACAGGCATAATGTGTATAAAGATCCGCATTAGTTCAAAATGCTCTTCCTGCCCTGCCAAAGGATATACAAAATGCAAGGTACAACATCTAAAGACTGAAAGTGTTGGAGTCCATGAATGCTGGTAGCTTTTTCAGAGTCCTGTCTTAAGAGTGCAGAAGCAGGCAATTCCAAAGTGTTGGAAGTCAAGCAAGTGGGTCATGAGGCTGGCTTGGGCAAGCAGGGATCTTCTAGAACTTAGGAGGAAAATGAAAGTGCATGGACACTGGACACCAGGACAGGCAACATAGGAGGACTACTGAGATGTTGTTTGCCTTTGTAGGAAGAAAATTCATGTAGCCAAAACTCAGTTAGAGTTCCAGCTGGCTGGCACTGTGAAGGACAACAAAGATAGCTTTTTAATATATGTTAACAGTGAGAGAAGCAGGGAAAACACTGATCCATTACTTGATGAGGCTGGTCACCTCACAGATAGGGATGTGGACAAAGCAGAGAGGTTTAATGCCTTCTTTGGCTCCATCTTCAACAGCAATAATGGTCCCTGGGCCCCAGAGCCTGGAGAGCTGGAAGATGATGACTGGAGGAATTACAAACTCCCAGTTAACTCTGAACTTGCTTGTGACTTGCTGATCCAGCTGGATGCATGTAAGTCTATGGAGCCCGATGGGATTCATCCCGGGGTACTGAAAGATCTGGATGATGTCATCACAAGACCTCTCTCCACTACTTTTCAACAGTCTGAAAGGTCTCAGTTGACTAAAAGCTGGCAGATGTGAGGTAGCTGTGGAGGTGGTGAGGCACTGGAACATGTTGCCCAAAGAAGAGGTGGATGCCCCATCTCTGGAAGTGTTTAAGGCCAGGCTGGATGGGGCTTTGAGCAGCCTGCATGAGCGGAATATGCCCCTGTCCCTGGCAGGGATTTTGGACTAGATGATCTTTAGAGTCCTTTTAACCCAAACCATTCTACAATTCTATGATTCTATGAAGTGTCCCAATTTTCAAGAAGGAAGTATAAGTGTAAGAAGGAAGACATGTAAATGAAGACTGTAAATAGGGAGGAGAGGAATACTGTAAATACAGTCATGTCAGTTTCACTTTATTGCCTGGCAAAATTATGGATAAGGGTTTTCTGGGATTTACAGACACACACTTGAGAGACAATGCAGTCTTCAATGGTCATAGGCAGCACAAGCTCATAAAGGGAAAGTCTTGCTTAACCACCTTAATTTCCTTGTGACTAGGCCACCCATCTAGCTGGCCAAAGGAAGCCAGTAGATGTGGTGGTTTGGGATTTTAGCAAAGCTTTTGATAGTGTCTCACACAGCACAGAAACTGGACAAGTCCATAATGGGATGGGCGAACAATTGCTGAATGCGTCTGGTCCAAAGTGTTATAGCGAAGGAGGTTTCAACAGACTCGTGGCCAAGTGGAGTTTCCCAGAGCTCAATTTTAGGGGTGGTGCCCCTCAGTGTTTTTTAAATGATCTGGACGGAGGAGTTGAACATACATTAGGTAAGATTGCCAGTGATACTAACTTAGGAGGAGCTGTGGACTCGTTTGAGAGTGGAGAGGGAACTGGATAGAAAAAAGATCTGTGCAATCACTAACTGAATGCAATTTAACAAGTGTTGGATTCTCCACCTGGGGTGAGGGAATCCTCATTATATTTAAAAACTGAGGGATCAGAGGCTAGAGGGCAGTCCCAGGGAAAGAGATCCTGGGTCTTGGACTGATGGCAAGTTGAACATGAGTCAGCAGTGCCCTGGCAGCCAGGAGGGCCAACCCTGCCCTGGGGTGCATCAGGCACAGCATCGCCAGCCGGGCAAGGGAGGGGATTGTCCTGCTCTGCTCTGCACTGGGGCGGCCTCACCTCGAGTGCTGGGGGCAGCTGTGAGTGTCACAACAAAAGGAAATAAATACGTCCAGAGGAGGGGGACTGAGATGATGCAAAGGTCTAGAGGCAACACTTACGAGGAGCAGCTGACGACACTTGGATTGTTCAGCTTGGAAAAGAGAAGGCTGAGGGGTGATCCCATTGCAGTCTACAGCTTACTTGGAGGGGCAGTGGAGTGGGAGGTGATGATTTCCTCTCTCTAGCCACCAGCACTAAGACATGAGAAAATGGAACAATGCTGGATCAGGGGAAGTTTAGACTGGACACTAAGGAAAGATTCTTCACCTGAAGAAGAGGCAGGAACAGGCTCCCCGGGGAAGAGGTCATGGCACCAAGCCTGTCAAAGTTCAAGGAGAGTCTGGACAATGTTCTTGGTCATACAATTTACTGTTAGGTAGTGATGTGAGAAAGAGGGTGTTTGACTTGAGGATACTTATGGGTTTCTTACAACTTGAGATGTGGTATGATTCTATGATTCTAAGTCATTCAGCTAATATTTTCATAGAAATATAGAACAGCTGTAGAAACAGTTACAGAAAACCATGACAACTGACATGGTCCATTTGTATCTCTCAAATTTACAGGACAAGTTATTCCACAAATTAAAATTTTTTCTAGGAAAGAAACATACATATATGTTAAATAAGGGCTCTATCCCCTTTGTAGACTAGTCTAATATATCAATTCACTAATTCATTGTTTCATTAGTGAGGTTTCCAACTCATAAGTTCTCTAATTCATAACTTGCAATTGGCAACTTGACATGCCTATGAATAAAATAGTTACCCAATCAAGTAAGGGTGGCAGAGCTAATCCTTTCTCGCCTATCAGGGTTTGGGCATTCCCTGCATCACACGGTGAACCACAAAAGCCTCAGTAGCCTGACTGCTGTTGGAAGCACTTGAAAATCTTTTTGATTAAGCTGAGTTATTTATGCCTTCCAGTCAAGGCTTGTCTACAATTTCCCTAATTTAGTGGATTCAGAAGAAACTGACAGTCAATACACACCCACAAAGCTCTCAAAGATGTCATGTTTTGCAGCCTTTACTTTGCTGCAGCATGTCAGATGCAGCAGAAGAAAAACAACACACAGAAGCATATGATGAAATTCAGAGATCATAATTTTCTTTTAAATTACATAGGCATGCAGCCTGCACCACTTGGCAAAAAGTCTTCTGGTGACACCACCACCTGGGTGACTCTGAAGGCAATTCCTCCTCTCTACTCTAGATTCCCAAATTTTGTCATGTCAGAGGTAAGACAAGGGTAATCTCAAGGCAAATATGCATACACGCTCCTTTGCTGTGCACTGCTAGGCTGAGAAACAGCGCTAGGGCATCACCCAGTAAGTCAGCTGAACTGTGCCACCCAGCAGCCCTCAACATGACCGCAGCACTGTAGTTCAAATTCAGGAAAAGCTCTGGGTAATTCAGGCTTTCCTAATATCTTTTTCAAACCCCGTCTTCTGATCTTACCAACTGTCTTGTAACTTAATGAAGGATGAGGACAATGGGACTGAAACCAGTTGGCACAACTGGCAAACTTCTTGTGGTTCTGCCTTGGCAGCAAAGCTGGATGCAATTTTCCTAATGTGCTATATTAACAGGAATTAAGTATCTGGGCCTGGCTTTCTCCTCAGTCCAGCACCAGCTGTGGTGAGTGGGAGAGAATCCAGACCTCAAGGCTTGGAGGTAGGCTATGACCTGACTTCACCTCAGCCTGCCCAACAAGCAGTGGTATTTGTTCAGAAAAAAATTTCTCCGTGTTCTGCAAGGACATCTGCTCATCAGGACAACTTTTGGTTCACAGAAAGTCTTTCAAAAATGTGGCCCTAATGTAATTTGTTATTATAACCAATCTATCTGCCCATCATCCTGTCTACGCACTTTCCTCCTTCCCTTCTCCTCTCCCCTGTGTTCTGACGTTTTCTAAGTTACAATTTGTATCTTCTTCACATTACAATATCTTGTATATCTCTGCTCAGTGAGACTGTACTTTCTTCCAAATGATTAACATTCAGTTGTGACCCACCAACTATATTCCCTGTAGGATAAGCTAAGCCTAGGAAAGGAATCAAAAAATGTCAGTTTTTTCCCTGTGGTAAAATCTTTGTACCTTCACATCCTGGCAGGGTGGGTCTCAGCTCCTGAAACAGATGCTGTGTCCTGGTGTCACCCTAATTAGTCCATTGGAATTATGCCAAGACTGATTTCTCCATCTATCCTAGAAAATTTACTGCTGTGAAAGATATAGCAGATTTGTGTCTCTCAGGTAGAAAGACAGTATATTTGGAATATTCTAAAATAGCAAGAAGCTATAATTCTGTGCACTGCACGTGTATCACGCGCATATGGTAAAACCTTAATGGAAAGGGAAATACTCGCTGTTGCCTTTGACTGCAAAGGGATGAGGATTTCTCCCACATTGGCAAAATGGAAACAAAATGGCTACACAAAAATAAGTGATAAGGCAGAGCAAAATACAAGAAAGAAACAAGTATCTAGTGAAATCTTTAGAAGCTGTTCACCGAATTACTGGGTGTTAGTAATCTGAATAATGTGGCACTTGTTGATCTAACTGGAATGTTTTCATTTCTATTCCTATACTCTGTTGGGAAATGAAAGACAATAAATGAAGATGATTACCAGAGATTTTTGCCCACTGTTAACTGGGAGGAAAGGTGACGTAGAGCAGACTAACAGACCAATATACTTAGTAATGAAGAGCCACCTAAATTGGTATGAGTTTCTCTTGTTGAAAAAGTACAGAGCGGTAACAGAGTTCCTGTCCATATCCTGAGCCAGAAACTGCAGCTCTCTGTGGGAGGCACACATGTAACCATTGGAAAATGGCTCCACTGTTTTCTTTTTCACCAGGTGCAGATGCCAGATGCACGACCTTCTGCACTGCAGAAAGCTCTGGATCACTTTTGTCACACAGGGACTTTTCCACATTAATATCATACCCCTAGTTGGTCCCAGTATTTCAGCTTTCACTAGGAAATAAAGTCTGTGAGCACTTTGTTGAAAAAGGAAGAAACAAGAAGAGGCATACTACAAAAGGACTGCCAGATCATGTTTCACTGTTAATTTGGAAGTCAGCTTGTTAATAGTCATGGCTGGATGCAGAGATGTGATTGAATGGCTGGAGCACAGAACTAGAAGCAATAAATCTCTAATTTGGCTCTGAAGCATCATTTTCTTGTGGCCTAATCCAAGTTACTTAATCTTTCTTCAGCTGTAAAATGGGGATACTATATGTTTTGCAGGGCTGTATGGAGGACTTATTGGCTTCAGTTTCTGAAGTATTTCTCAGAAAAAAGAACTGAAGATGTCCTTAAAAATGTAGACAGAAGCTTCGGTTCAGGTGAGGTCTTGAAATTCTAGCGCTTTACTTGCATTTATCTGAATTTCACTTTGAAGATATTGAGCGTGTAAAATTTCAGGAAAAAAAGACATTTAAAAATCATATTATCCTTTTCCAATACAATGATATATTTTCTTCCCTCCAGAATTGTTGCAGATCCTGATGTTTGTTGTTTATTCACCACCTATATTTTTCCTCCTTTCTTCTTTCCCTCCTCTCTTTATATATGTTTTGCAAAAGGTCATAATATTTATAATTTTTTATATATATCAGAGTGGTGTTGTCTTCAGTTACACTGTCCAGGATATGTTCAGCTCAGACAAGCTTCAATTCACCTCACAGGCTCAATTATAGTTCTGACAGCCTCGTAAATAATTACCCCAAAAACCACTGTCAAATCAGTCAAAATCATATGCAAGATTAAGAGCTGTAATAACTACTAGAGAGGCCTGTTGATTGTTAGAAAGGATTTTGGAATCGATAGTGTACAATGACTTCAATGGAAAGTGACCTCCTAAGAGTCAAACCTGCTTTGAGGATGGAAAACAAGACTTTGTTTTTAAATTTATTTTTCTGAAGTCATTAATGACTTTTAAGGAAAAAGGTAGGATGTTGTTGCTGCACTACTTTGAAACACGTAGTTGAAATGTCAGTCATTTAGATTTAGAGCACAAAAGATTTAAAAACAGAAGGTTTCAACAACATGTCAATATTCATAAATAAGAACACAGAATGGGAAATGTCTTCAGGTTAGAGAACCAAAAAAAATTATGCATAGCAAGATCCAAATCACATACTTACTGTCTTATAATAAATCGGAATATCCCTGATTATTCTTACTCTAGTAATATTCTTTAAATGCTTTATTTTCCCCAAGTATTAAATTCATGATTAGACATAAAATCACAATTTTCTTACAAACTGTATGATGAGCTCTTTGGAAGGTGTACAGTAATTTACACAAACTGGGCTAAATTTGCTTTCTGCTGCAGTCAATGGCAAATCTTCTTTTTAGTCTCAGTAAAAGGAGGATTCAGTCCACACTCTTGATAAATAGAAAATGAAAGTATTTATGTTCATTTATTTACTTTGTATCAGTTTTTCAGGTGAGCTACTCATGTCCTATTCCGCTGTAGGAAAACCACAAGATTCTGTTCTAATAGAAGGCTGCATCCAACTGGAATTCTGTTTAAAAGGTGCCAGAATCAGAAATCCTATTATAAATTGGGACAAGAAGCAGGTCTGTTAAGACTTCTAGAGAACAAATTAACAAGTGGGAATGATTAAGTCAGAAATGACTTGGTGTTCTAATTGAAGAAGTCATGCAGGATGATGTCACTCTCTGCTATTAGTATTTAATTGCTTTCAGAGAGAGCTCTGTGTGCCTCTCCTCTCTCTCCCACAAGAAAACACTCACAGCATCTAAAATGCATCAAGTTATAGAAGAATGTTGCTGTTTGGTCTGTTTTAAGTTCATGTAATTAAATTAGCTAAATAAAAAACACAGAGCTGTTTATGGGCTCAGCTTTGAATTTTTCATTTTATGTGTCCAGGTCTGTTTCCAGTCTCATTGGCTGGTTTGAAAACTATTCTTGAAGTGTGTCTAACAAAGAATAGTCACATCTATGACTGCACCTGGTTTGCTGAACTGGCTATTTGAATTTTTCTCAGCAAAGTGTTAGTGTTGGGTAATTATATTACAGAAACCGAGAGGGAGAGGAGGACACTCTGCTAGCTACTTATCCATGCTTATGAGGTATTCAAAATCTTTTTGCCGTCAAATTGTTGGGTCAGATGAACTCCACTTTAACATTAAAGCCAAGAAAAACTTTTAATTTGTGCTTCTATCTATTGCAGATCATCTAGCTGCCTCATATTAATTGAAAAGAACTGTATGCTTATACACCATAGAGAAATACCTAAATAAATGACATTTCAAAGGAGAGAATTACACTGCAGACTAGTTTATATTCGCATAATGGTGCTCCATCATTGCAGTAGAACTACTGAAGCACCATTGCCCAGAGATTTGTATCTATCTAGGTTTCTACATCTCTGATGACGTATAATATACAGAGTAAGCTTTTAACATTTTCAGCAATTCAATAATGCTATTATTCAAGAGAGAAGTTTAAAATAATTGAGATTGAACACAATTTTGACAGACTTCGGACTTCTTCATCACTATGTCTTTCTCTACATGCTTGTAAAACAATAATCCTGAGAAATGTAACACACTCTGAGAACTTGCTCCTTATCATTTTGAAAAGAATGTCCAGCTCACAAGTTTTCTATTGGCCTATTTGCAAGGTTGAAAATTAGAGAGCTTAAACACTGCCATGAGGGACAGGACTGTGTGTGGCTCATCTCACCTTTATCTACCTACGCTCCAGCTCCAGAAAATGTGAGGGGGGGGAATCTAAGTTGAACCTTCTGAGAGAAGAAATAAGCCTGAGGATTCCTCGTCTATGAAAATATGGAATATGTTCTTTTTCTCCAGATATGGGGATTGCTGCCCTACCTTGGGGTGGCCTGACACAGGGCTTTTCTGACAATTTTCCATCTTCCTCCCTATGAGATTCAGCCAAAAAGCAGAAAGAAACAAACCTTGTATGTACAAGAAAAGGAACCTTTCCTTTCTCATGTCCATGTGGTGACTCCAGAAGTAAATTCCCCTCCCACTGCAGCAGCTGATCCCTTCTTACCAATGAGACTCTGCTCATTTCTCTTGGTTCTGATAAATAAAATCTATACATACTGCACTTCAAATAACCGAGTAAGCCACTAAAAACTTACTGAACCAGAACTGCTTGTTGGTCAGTTCTACTCTTTTCCAGTTCTGAATCTCAAACCACTTTTTTATGTAAATTCTTGTCCTTAGGTATGTTTATGCTACATTGCTGTAAAGTTACGAAGTGGGAGATGTGGATGAATAAGCTCTCTGAACAAGTTACAAAGTTCATTAAATGAAAAGAAAATACTTCCCCTATGGGAGTCCAGTGCACCTTCAAAAGTTTTACTGAGGCCTGGTATCCTAGTTATTTTATTCCTGTTACAGATTTGGCTGCCTCTGCTCAAGGCTGGTTCTGATATCCTTTCTGTGTAGCCTGGGATGAGGCAGCAGTAAAAAGTCCTGTGAAAGAGCGGTGAAAAGCAGCACAGGGCCTCCTTGCTTTGCTTGGGGGCAGCAGATAAGGTCAAGCAGTTGATCATTGAACTCCACTGCAGCTGTGCCCAGCCATGTACTTTGCTGGTTCAGACCCTGCCCAGACTTTACTTCAGGGTTTGACTTCAGACCTGCCTTGTCACTGCGAGCTTGCTCAGGGATCATTGGACTCATTGCTGATGTGGTTTCCAGAATGAGACTTGCTCTGCTCTTCTCGTTCTAAGCCCTTGCCTGAAAATCTGCCACCCCACCTGCCTTGCTGTAGCTGTTGGTTCTGGGTTTACTTTCCCATATGGACCAATGCAGTCCTTTTGCTCTCTGACTGTTTGCTCTTGGTAGGCTTGTTTGGGGAGATGAGGAGGACAGGTCACTGTCAATGAACGTCTGCAGTGCTTGCAGCTCCCCTGGGAATGGATGATGAACTGAGAGCTTCTGGATCAGTACTAAAGGGGGAAAAGGGACAGGGGATTTTATTGTGGGCATCTACTACAGGCTGGAGACAGGAGAGACAGGGAGACAGAGCTGATGAGTCCCTCTACAGATGTATATGAACAGCCTCAAGTTCACAAGCCCTGATCCTCATGGGGGACTTCAGGAGCCTTCAGACACCTGTCTGGCACAGCAGAGCATAAGCGATCCAGGAGGTTCCTGGAATGCATTGATGGCCATTTCCTTCTCCAAGTGATAGAGGGAGCCAAGGAGGACAGGCACTAAGTTGGACCTTATTCTCACCAACAAGGAGGGGCTGGTGGGGAATGTGAAGCCCAAGGGCAGGCTGGGCTGCAGTGACCATGAAATGGTGGAGTTTGAGATCCTTGGGGAAACAAGGAGAGCACACAGGGAGCTCACTGTGCTGGACTTCAGGAGAGCTGACTTTGGCCTCTTGAAGGACCTCCTTGGTAGAGTGCCATGGGACAATACTCTGGAGGGAAGAGGAGCCCAAGAGAGGTAGATGGTATTTAATGATCATCTCCTCCAAGCTCAAGAGCAATGCATTCCAACCAAGAGGAAGTCAGGCAAAAATGCTGAAAGGCCTGTGTGGATGAATAAGGAGCTCCTGGACAAAGTCAAACACAAAAAGGAAGCCTCCAGACAGTGGAAGCATTGTGTGAGGAATGCACAGAAACTGTCCAGAATGATTCCAGGCAATAATCAGGGAGAAAAGCTAAACCCCTGATAGAAGTAAACGTGGCCAGGGGCGTCAAGGGGAAGAAGTAAAGATCCTATAGGCACGTTGGTGGTAAAATGTAGAGCAGGGAAAATGTGTGCCCTCCAGAAGGAGACAGAAGACTTGGTTACTCATGATATTGAGAAGTCCGATGTACTCAATGACTGTTTTGCCTCAATCTTCATTGGCAAGCAAACCAGCCACATTGCTCAAGTCACAGAAGGAAAAACCAGGGACTGGGACAATGAAGAACTTCCTGCTCTAGAAGAAGATCAGGTTCAAAAACATCTAAGGAACCTGAAGATTCACAAGTCCACAGGTCCTGATGAGGTAGTTCTGGGGGTCCTGAAGGAGCTGGCCAAAGAAGTGGCTAAGCTACTATCCACCATATTTGATGAGTTATGACAGTGCAGTGTTCTCACTGACTGGAAAAGAGGAAAACTAAAACTTGTTTTTAAAAGGGAAGAACAGAAGACATGGAGCTACAGGCTGGGCGTGTTGAGAGGTGCGCCTGTGTAAATTCCATGAGGTTCAACAAGGCCAAGTGCAGGATCCTGCACTTATATCAGGGCAATCCCAAGCACAAATACAGGCCTGATAGAGAACAAATTGAGAGCAGCCATGCAGAGAAAGACTTATAGGTGTTGGTTTACAAGAATGTTGATATGACCCAGCAATGCACACTTGCAGCCGAGAAGGACAACTGCATCCTGAGCTGCATCAAAATGAATGGCCAGAAGGTTGAGGGAGGTGATTCTCCCCTTCTATTTCCACCCAGAGCACTGTATTCAGCTCCAGGGTCTCCAGAACAGGAAGGCTATTGACCCATGGGACCAATTCCATAGGAAGGACACAAAAGTGATCAGAGGGCTGGAATACCTCTCCTATGAAGTCAGACTCAGAGGGACTGGGTTATTCAACACAGAGAATAACCTTATTTTGGCCTTTCAGTATCTAAAAGTAGTCTGCAAGAAGGCTGGGGAGGGACTTTTCACAAAAGCACGTAGTGATAGAACAAGGAGTAATGGCTTTAAACTGAAAGATGCTGAGTTTAGATTAGATATTAGGAAGAAATTCTTTACTGTGATGTGGTGAGTCACTGAAACAGGTTGTCCAGAGAGGTTGGTTGTGGAGTCACCATTCCTGGAGGTGTTCAGTACCAGGCTGGATGTGGCTCTGAGTAATCTTGTATAAGGGGTCCCTGCCCGTGGCAGAAGTGTTGGAGTTAGATCATCTTAAAGGTCCTTTCTGACAGAAACCATTCTAAGATTCTAATTTTTTTTTGTTGTTTATATTTGGTCTATTTTACTAAAAATAATGCAGGAAGATGCTAAACTCTAAAGAAAATTTAAGCCAAAAAGTCAGAGAGAGTTTATCTGTATGGTAAGGGTGTCTCTTACTGCCATAAAGAGCAGCAGTATTAGAATACTATTTGTATACACACCTTTTTTAGCCATCCAATACATTGCCTCATGAAAACACAGCTTTTCTGAAAAATGAAATTTCTTGAGTATAATTTTTGAGTAGATACATCCTATGTGTCTTTTGGCTTTTTACGTTACCTTCCTTCAGATTTAGAACTTCACTATTTGCTATTCAAACCCATCTCCGACTATGACATACTTGTGGTACATGAGGCTTTGTTTTCAAAGAATGAGGTTTATAATATTTATGAGAAAAAACCCACACATCAGAAGAACATTTCCAGTTAAAGATTACTTTTTGACCCCTTAGTTATTTCAGAGAAATCCTGGTGTCATAGGTTAGTTTGTTTTTTTTCTCAGATTATCATGAAGATCCTTATTAAAAATGTTTGAAGGCAATCAATTAAATGTTTATATTAGTGAGAAGGATTAGATCTACTCTCAAGGTTTATTTTTATACAGAAGTGTTTCAAATGGCTCGAGTTTTCCATATTGCTTTTTATTAGCAAATAAAATAATGGTACAAGTATTTTTTTAATTAACATTGCTTTCAGAAGTGAGCCCTATTACTGTTTTATGTTTGTGACACGATAGAGACATGAAGACATTCTGTACTTTTAACAGCAGACTATAAAAGATCAGGGCTTCACTGGCTGTCCTGGTTCCTATCATCATGAAAGTGGACACTTCAAGAGCTGACTGAGGATGTTGGTATATTACTTTTATGGAAAGTTTTTTCTAACATAATATAATGTACATAATGAGAGACCAAAGGAACTGGACAAAAAGGGAGTAGGAAGAAAGAAAGAAAGGAAGAAAAGAAGAAAGGAAGGATTTGTCTTTCTATTATGTGGTAGAATACCATTTTGTACATCTTGCCACAGCCTTCTTAAAAATTGTTGGAAAAATGAGGGCAAGATATATGGACAGCAGAGACTGGCAGTGGACTGGACAATGCAGACTGAGAAATGAAGGCTGAAATCATTAGGCAATGTTAAACCACTTTTGTCTCCCTCTTTAAATTTGTGAACAGAACAACAGAGCTTTTAGTATTGTTAGTACAGGAAAAACATCTGACAACAATTAAAAGACTACGTAAGTGTAGTAAATTAACAAATAGTCAACCTCCGTGGAAATATACCAGTGTGAGTGAACTTGTCACAGTCTTGGGAGCTACACACTGGTGATACCAAACCATTATTTTTTCAGTAGAGAAACTGTATTCAGAAAACATAGTCAAGGACCTCCATCAGGAGGAGGCTTAGGGGGTGCTGGTCAGCAAGCAGTGTTACAGGAAAAAGACAGCATAACAGCCTGACTAACCGCATACCAAGAGAGGTACAAGACAGTAAAGATGGCTGCCTGTAAAAACTATGCTCTTTATTAGCTGATTACCAAACTTTAAGCTGTTGCAGTGAGCCACGGATCACGCCGGGGTATACTGAAACCAGCCGGACAAAAGGTCTAGGGGTTCACTACCACTGAAGCCTCTGAGCCCTAAGATGGCCGCTCCTTCTTCCCGTCAGGCAGTCCTGGCGGGAAAAACCGTTTCCTGAGGCTGGAAAGAGGTGCCATCCAGCCCTGGCTCCATGGCCGCCACCTCTCCCTCCCCCAGTTACCTCATTGTTTTCCCACTGGCCTGTGTACTCCCTCTCCGCCCCCCTCGTTCCCAGCTGGTTGTTCCCTCACAATCCCCACCTCTGTAATGCCCCTCGTTGTCGTTCCCATTGGTTCATTCCTGTTAGCACTGCCCTGATCGGGGGGTGTAAAGCCTCCTGGCAGAGGCTAGCTCGGGGGCTTTTTGGGCTTTTTTCTGTTGCCTTTTCCCTCGTCAATAAACCCACACCTGCTTCACCCTCAATCCTCCCCCGCTGCCTCCTTCTCTCCTTGTGCCCTGTCCATCGGTGGCTGAGGTGAGCCCCTGCTGGGCCTCGCCCGACCCCCGCCCTTGGACAGCGCCTGTCCTCAGCGGTGAGCACAGCCAAGTGCCCGGCCTCCGACCTAGGAGAGCTAGCCATTCGGTCACCACCGTGGCATTAAGCCACTGCTTCTGGATCTGCTCTTTATTTTTCCAAGACCCTGGCTTTAGGGGCAAGTGGTTACTTAGGAAGCAGAGAAAACAACAGCTTAGAAACCTACTTTATGCAAAATTAACGTAACAGTTTTCTGCATTGAAGCAAAGATTATAAAAAAATACGGAAACATTCAAGAATGCACAAATAGCTGCGAGTCATATACAAGCAAATCCTAACAATTTCCTCAGAATTTTTCATCTGAATATGAGTGACTTGCATGTGTTCAGATGTATAATAGCATGATCTAAATATACATTACAAACTTATCATTTTTTGATAAGCTTTTGCTAAATTTCATTAACAATATTCTAAATATCACCACTAAAAACAAGATTCTATTCAAACCTACTCACTTAGATAAGTCTTCAACTCAAATGCAACAGTCCTCTTAACTCAAGGTTTTTTCAGGTCCCTTGGTCTTAATTGACATGAACCAACTGCATGCCTCGACTGTCTAGCAAACTTTGTTCTACGACATGGCTGAGAGTAAGAAAGTGAAGTTTTCAAACAAAAGATCCTCTCCTGAGGATCTGAGAGAAGAAAATCTTACTTTCATAATTCTAAGAAAACAAATTCACTGTCACAAAATCATCAAGTTTTAGAAAAAATTCATGCCAATTTTTCTCTTGGAAAGCATATTGTAGGTTTTCTCAATATTTCACAGTGCAGACCACAGGACCTGATCCCCGTGGGCATGAAAAACACAGAAGAAACACTAGCCAACATTAAAGTACGGAACCAGCACATGGGTCAAGCCTTTCTACAACTGATAGGAAGAAAGAAAACGCAAAGAGGGAAAAAACTTCTGTTTTCAAATACTGTGATGATTGAGGCTCATAAATGCCTACTAGTACAAGGAGAGCTAAATGAGTTATTACAACACATCTTATCTAGAGTTGAAAGCATTGATCACTGACAACAGAATCCAGCAGCTGCTGTCAAGCACAAACTAATTTCTCTTTACTACCTCACACAGATCTTACCCATTATATAAATTCCGACATAAATTCTATCCTATTTCATGGGATTTTTAACTTCCCACTGGTTATGCTTAAGCTTTCTGAGAAATTAGTTCCCTTACACTAAAAACCTAAGATGCTCAGAGTCATTAATATGGGCGAAGTTCTTTTGTAGGTTCTGGGTAGATGTGAGAGAAGACTCATAGCACTATTGAGTCCTAAAGAGTCCTCTTCCCTCTCAAATCAAAAGGTAGTGTGGCAAATTCTTCCTCTTCATATGCAATCAGATATCATTGCAGGAATCAGCCTTAGTAAGTCAAGAATTTAGTATTTTTGAGCTGGCTTCATACAAGTCAACAGTTTGTTTTACAATCAATTTCTCATGGACTATTTAGAAAATGGGCATCCTAGTACCTTCAGTTCTCCTTCAGCATCCGTATCAGGTTCACTACCTCTTCCTTCACTTAAGATTCTGAAAATTTAGAGGGAAAACAAGTTTTTATGTTGTATGAAGTTACAGATATCTTTTATTACTTTACAGAGATTTTTCTCTTATAACTTTCTCTTCAGTTTATGTTCATTCCTGTCAAGACTAAGCTGAAGT
Organism: Struthidea cinerea; assembly: GCA_013397865.1. Taxonomy (NCBI): domain Eukaryota; kingdom Metazoa; phylum Chordata; class Aves; order Passeriformes; family Corcoracidae; genus Struthidea; species Struthidea cinerea. Next base: position 47,080 of record VZTI01003655.1, on the reverse strand, counting down.
GAACAGTTTGTGTAATACATCCTCTTTTATAGATGACTGGTGTGCTTGTGTTATACTTCTTGATGGTTTCCTGCATTTATTTTCATCAACCTCAGTCCCTGGCTTAGAGAAACTTTGCAGTTTGGAATGTGTACTAGTTTGAAAACAAGCCAGTGGGAGATCACAGGTCAGAATTATAATTTAATAGGAAAATTAAAATAAAAGCAATAGTACAAGAACACTGACAGAGTCAGGATACAACCTGACACCCTGTCAGTCAGGGTGGTGGTAGCAGTCCAGATGAAGTGGTCCTGTTAAGTGATGATCCTGTAGAAAGGTCTCATCTTCACCTTAAGGACCAGGGGAAGCTCTCGTCCTCTGGGAATCCAGTAGGTAGGACTGCTTGTGGGCTGTGGCAATCCCGCGCCCATCAAGCCCTAGCCCTCCAATGGGCTGAGGAGTCCGAATCAGAGGGCGTGTCAGTGGGTGAGGATTAAGACCAGAGCCCCAGTTCTGGAAAGTTCTCTGTTAACACGGTTCCCTATTTGTTATTCTCTGTTTTTCCCTCCCCTTGTTGTATTTTATTGGTCGCCTGTAGTCAAGGCCCTCCTACCTTATTGTTTCTAATTGGCTGTTCCCGTTTGCTCCTCCCTGGTTTCCTGCAGTATAAAAGGGCTGGCACAAGGGTGTCCTGGGTATTTTTCTGTCCCTGACGCTTTCGAGGCAGTGAACCTTCGGAACTCACTCAGAAATTCCTCTCTCGCCTCCTTCGTTCCTGGGACCTTTGGGCTGCGACACCTAACTGCCTCAAGGCTTGCTGCTTAGGTTGGGAGCCAGCGCAGCCTAAACATCGGCCACCAAACACAGATAAATCGTATCTGCAGGAAGGTCGCTGCAGCCTCCCTTGTGTGCTGAGGCCTGCCCATAGCGATAGGGGTTTTTTTTGATGATTTGAATATGTGTAAGTAGTATGTTTCATACTCTTTGAAAATATAGCAAAAGCGATAAAAAAGAAAAACTGAAGAAAATATACTACTTAATCTCATCTCTGTAGAAACAAAATCTATTTGGGCAAAGAAAAATAAAAGAGTTGTGAGAAATTCTCTTCGTTGTCTTCTGATACAGGACAGTGTGTGTCTTGTAAACATATAAACGTTCTGTGGTCGTTCTCTTCAAATTGAAGGAGCATCACACCAGCAGTGCAGGCTCTTGCTGACACTACTTCCTACATGTGGTAAAACCATGTTCATCAGCTCTTGACTACTTTTAGCTGCTGCTGACCAATAAGCATTTCCCGTTTTGGAAAGCTGATCAGACCAGCAGGTGTTACATGGTGCTAATGTGGAAAACAAAATGTCCCTTCTTCTGCTGACATATTTTTGGGAATTAGATTGATTTGAGCTTGTGGGTGATGCCTGACATTCTGCTAGAGAGTGACAGTTCATAATTGCACTTTTCCAGGAATCATCTCATTCTTGTAATAATGATGAGACACATTTTCAACATGTTGTGCTAAAATCAGATACCAAACACGGGAAATATATGTAACACGTGGTGTTTTCTACAGAGGTTTATTAAAATGGATACGGCAAAAAGTCCCTCATTTACATTCCTCTATCTTCTCCTTTTTATATAAAATCTTGTTTCAAAAACTAAATTGTGTACGTCAGTATTGCAGGCTCCTTGTAGGTGTATGAGGTCCATGACTGTGTCTGTAAAATCTGGCCATACACCTTACAAATGTACACTGAAATTACCCTTTCAGAAACCTGAAATACTTAACAGTAGTTACAGATTACAGCAAAGGAAACCTTTGGCACCACAGAGGCATAAATCTAGCCCTGGTCTTTGATAACCCATTCAAACTGAAGCTATTGAGATTTAGCTGACTATTAAGTCATTTTAATAATTTTCCTATGAAAAGAACATTAAGCATGAAAGTAATTAATCCTGATTATGAGGTAAGGATATTTATCTGAATAGGACCTGTAACCAGCATGGTCTTAAAGTCTGAGAAAAATGTGACTGTAACAATGAAACTGCTTTGAAGCTCTGGTTTCAAAAGTCTCCCTGCCCATAATTTTGTGGTGGGTGTTTTCCCCTCTTTCATGATAAGAATCCATCCACTTTGTGACAGTTAACTACATGAGAGGTCTTCTGATTGGGAAACTGTTAAACCAAACACACACAAGCCTGTGCAAAGTCAGGCACATACTCAGATGTGTGTTACCCCATAGGTCTGGAGCGCCTGGAAGACCTTGCACATAGCAAGTGACTTCTTTGTGACATTTCAGGTGGAAACCACCAGTGATCAGAGGCTCCTGTACCACTCTGTAGGCATGAAACTACGTGTCCTATTCTCTCAAGTGGCAGTCACCCACTACTTACCTTGGTGGCATGTGTAGCACAGCTCCTACATTGGGCATGTCCAGTAGCTGCTCTGCTTTACTGGCTGATGTTTCCTTCAGTCTTTCTAGGTAATTACCTGGCCCTGCACTTCCTGAGTTTGCAGAGGCACTGCAATTCCTCCTACAAACCACGATTTCTCCACACAGCTTTTTTTCCTTTCTTTTGAGCCAAGCAAAGTAAAACAGTAGCCATACTAACGGCTGGGAGATTTCCCAGTGGCAGGGCTCCAACTGCAGCACCTTGCAGAAATAATGCAGACTCAAGCTAGAATTGCTGCGTTTAAGACCAACTAAAATAACATCTTTTATTCTTAATTATTTCAATATAGACAACATTAATGTTCTCGCCTTCCTCCATGGAATTAAATGCGGGCATCCATATCCATTGAGAGCTCTTTTACATTTTTCCTCTGAACCCCCATTTTTCAATTCATAGGACACTTACTTGCTGCATTAGACATGAAAGGAGCATCTCACACATCAGTATTTGAGATCAGTGTACATTCACAAAGACAATATATGGCAACTCCTAACTTGCAGCTTGTGCTTTTAATTTTCTCCTCTTCTTCATGACATTTCATAGATGGTTTGGGAACTGGAGTACTTAAAATGCTCTGCCTGGCTAAGAACAAGTTAGTAATAGTGAGAACTACAAAAATGGTGGTCTCACTCAAAAGTTTCAAAAGAGTGAGGCATGCTGCCCAGTGAGAGGTAATGATGAGCTGTAACTATTTTTTTTCAGAATACACATCCAAATTTTTACTTGTGTAAACACAAATGTCAGAATCAGATTTCTGTATGTGACAGTTTCTGGATTATTTTTTTGGAAATGAGCATCAGAACAAAAACATTCTGTTAAATTTAGATGAAAATGTTAAGTGCCACAGTTAGGTTTATTTTAGCCCCTGTGTGTCAACACAGGACTCAGTGCTGTTATCCCACGGATGACTCCTGTGAAGTAGGCAGATTGTGCCACTAGACTCCCTGAGGCCAGAGTAGAAAGGCAGGACTCACAGTTTTTTGAAAGCTTCCTCAAAACTTCAAACACAGAAACAAACAGCTGGTGATTTTGCAGCTGGTAGCATGCTGGTCCTTGTGTTCACAGCAAACCAGTCTTGCTGGTAAAACAGCACTTCGCTGTCTGGATTCAAAATAATTCAGACAGAGAGACTGTGCCTTCTCTGTAGGCACTGCTGAGCCTGAAAGACAGTCTCTAATGCTTTTTTTCCACCAGGTACTAACAATTTAATTTTCTCTAGCTGACTGAGTAAGACACAGTTCGCTCTTGAGTAAAATGTAAAATAAAGTTGTACTGTATTAGGTGTGTCCAGGATCTGTCATGCTTTATTTCTAGACGTTTCTGGGTCTTTCTAGGTAATTGCCTTTCCCTGCATTTTGTAAGTGTACAGAGACACAGTAACTCTGTAATTCTTCTCCACGGCACCTTTTTTCCTTTCCTCTGCATGAAGAAAGCAAAATACTGCAGTGTGAAGCCTGTGAGTTACTTTGGTCCTAAACTGTTCTCAGGTTCTTATGGACACATAAGGCTGTTTTTACTCCACTTTTACGGGCGAATTTACTGTTCCATATTAGAAAGATCTCTTCCTTTGAAATGGTTAGTTTGTGGGCTTTTAGCAATTAAATAAAAATAATCCTTAAAGGAAAAAAAGAGTTTCAAGCAACCACAATGTGGACTGTGAACTTGAATGCCAATTGAACAAAATCCTCAGCAGTATTCATGTTGCAGTAATAACAGAGAGTAACTAGAAACGGCTCCAAAGGAAAAGGCCCCTAACCCACTTTAAAAAGTTGGAAATAGAAACACAACCTTTAATCTCTTTTGGTTTGGTTCAAGAAATTAAGAGCCAATGCTAAAGCTTTGCAAAACTAGCTCATGAACTGTCCATTCATTGCACTGTGTACTATGAAACCACTTTGACATTTAAAGTTCAAATTCAGACTTAGTTGAACACTTTTTGAGTGGAAAAGGAGAAAATAGGAAAATATGCAAAATGTCTTAAAGCATTATTTGCCAATTCTTTCTCAGTTAAACTTAGATCACAAATTAAACTATTTATCCTCACTTGAACATTGCCAAACATCTTCACAGTGGAATATTCTGCCACTTGCATTGTCATTAATAATAGTGTTCTCTGTACTTAGACCTTTAGTAATAGGTTATTGTTGCATGGGGAAAAAAGGGCTATCTCTCCACTTACATATATGGTATAGGATTGTAGAGCCAGACCAGTTTAATCTGTGGTAAAATTATTGAGAATTTCAGAAAATCCATTAAAATTTATCACCTATTTTGTGTGCAATGCAAACACTTCAGTTTGCTTGCTGTTTTGCAGAGGAAATTCAAGTGGCTTTGTTTTTCCATGAAGGAGAATTTCTCAAGGGGAAATTTTTATGGTAGCTTTATGAACAGAAGAATATTAATTTTATCCAGGTAATAATTATTTCTTCTTTCTATCTAGTCCAAATAGAAAACAAAATTAGTTTTGTTCTGTAAAGAAAACAAAAATATTTTTCTGCTCTCCTCCTTTCTGAAGAACATTTACGAAATGCTGTGAAAGAACAATGCAAGTGTTTTCTATATGCTTGTTGAGCATGACATGCTGAGCTTTTTGTTTTTGTTAAGTAATATTCGTCACTTTTTAAGATGTCAAACACATCATCTATTTTAAACACATAGTTGTGAGTTTACTGCAGCAGGCCATTATAGCTGTCTTTGTTTAGGTCAGATAGTTTACCAGAAAGTATTACTAATTACGTATCACAATTGCATTGCTATAGGTTCATCACAGCATAGAACTCCATATATTTCAATTTTTCATTGAGTTGCATCAAAAATACGAAGTGGGGCACACATTATGCTTACACACACAAAATGAGAAAATGGAAATAGTCATTGGGGCATCAGAAGTCATTGTACCAGGGCCTTCATTTTACTTTTTTTATTCTAGCATATTCCCCTTTTTCAATGTCAAATGTTTTTCCTTTTTCTTCGTCTCCTTTTTTTTGGGGGGGGGTGGAGGGAAATCTTTCCCTCTGTATTTTGTGTTTCCTTCCTCAACTGAACTGTCTAAATTAGGATATATGAGCAGAATAAAATATCCAGGAGTTAAATAATCTGCTACAGATAGTTTTATCTGTCTGTATTTTCTGTAGTGTAATGGTTTTTTTGTGTATCGTAACAACATAAATAATTGCATCAAATGCAAAGAGGGAAATTTTAAAGAGCTTGAGCTTGGAATAGATTGCATCCTTTCAATTGCAATGATGATATTAGAATAAAAATTGTATTTTCATTGTACCTTACACTCATTGTTCAAAGATTTAAGGAACGACAGAGCCAGGCTGATCTCAGTGCTACTGACGGAATTAGTTAACAGCAATTAGGAGAACGTACTGGTTACACAATTGCTAATAAAGTTACCTGTGGTCCTGATACTGGCAGCGGCGTTAGGTACAGCTGCAGGGAGTATTCTTGCACCATAGAAAAAAAAATGTGAACTGTTGCTTTTATTCTCAAGATGACTGATGCAGCAAAGAGCTGAAATTCAAGTATTCTTATGAACTGCTGCTTGCATGTGTTGAATGACTGCTCATTCTTGGACTTCAAAAAAAGTCTCTGTTCAAATAAACTAAAGCCAGCATCTACCACTTCTTTGTAAACCATGACTATTTTGCCACTAAACATAAGTTCAGATATTAAAATAAATTTTACATAAAAATTCTTTACGCTATAGATTTGCATGATGGTGGTGCAGGATAAATGTATAATTTTTTTGTCTTTATTGCCAGTTATTTGAGCCACGTAATTATAATAAAAATCCCAATATTCAACTCTTGCCTTGCTTTTATTAATTCAAAAGTTGTTGCAAAGAATAAGGACCTTGTTTTGAAGATGTCAAGAAGAATGGATCATGCAAAATCCCTTAAATTATTTCCTATAAAATTCTGTCACCCTTGACTATTCTAAACAGCCAGATTCATATTATTTTTTTTCCCTTCAGTGAACATATACAAAAATTGCTTTCTTCTATGGTTAATACTTTAGACAGCATGTTATAATTTGCCGTGGCAAAGTTTTCATAGTAGAATTACAGCCAAAGAAAATTAATGATGAGCAGCAAAATGCTCCAGGGATGTAGTACAATTATTTTCATGATAACTCACACCCTGAATTTGCTCTACTTCCTCTGTCACTTATGTAAATTGTACTTTAACAAAGAACTGCTCAGTCTATCAGTAAAACATGAAGCTTTATAGAATTAAATGTAAGCCTTATTTCAAAAGGCTTACTTTTAATTGATGTCCAAACCCTCTCAGTCTGCAAATCAGCAACAAAAGATGTTTTGCCTTCTTTCTGCAAACAGAGCAGATGTCTAAGTAAAATATCACCTCTGGAACAGAAGCAACTGACTTTTATGTTCTCATCACAAAAATGGAAGCTCTACGCTGGTGGCCTTTCTTATTTACACCACACACATGGCAATCTTTGACATTCATTTCCTTGAATATAAACAGAAGATACAGCCTTCCTCTCCAGAAGTTAATGAATTGAATGATAAGATCCCTTAATTCAAATGCCTAATGACCCTATAGTACTTCCACAGTTCTGAAAAGTAAGTGGGTTAAAACTGATTTTAGGATAAAATAGAAGATTGGTGAAACAGTACCTTTGTGCTTACTGTGAGAGGACTTGTTCACATACAGCCTTAAGCCAAATTAGATAGAGCAATTTTAATGCTGATTAAAACTCTGTTTTCAATTTGACTAAAAGCCAATTGAAATGACTGGAGCGCTGGGGTAAAAATTTTGTAACTTATCTACAGGATCTTTTAATATGAACAGGATACCTAGTGAAAGGACATTAACAATATTGAGATTACTGGACATAAACCAATAGATTGAAAACTTCAGAGAAAAAATGCATTCATTAGAACTAGTCAGGTGTTTTCAGGTGAGCTGTTCAGTCTTTAAAAAGCCACAGAACATGAAACTTTCAAATGTGTGCCAGGTCTGAAGAGAAAAAAGAAAGGAATTTCAAGTCACACAGAGTAATACATTACCAGAGAAAAATGTTCAGAATATTCATCTACAATGCAGAAAGCCTACCTGATTCAGATGGAGGACTTAAACCTTGTCTCTGTCCTTGTCTTCTGGGCTAAGCAAATATTGTGTAAAAATCTCTGCTTTGATTCCCTCTATTTTTATGGAAAACACCTAAAGTTCCCGTGAAACTGTACATAATCCCTTTGTCCTACTATGATGTGAGAATTTTTCTTTTCATAAATTTTGAAAAAGGGAGAATACAGCTTCTCGTCCAACTCTGATATTATCCCCTGCTTGCTTAGTGTGTAGGGATGACTTAGCATTCGGTTTCCCATAAACTCTTGACTCCCAAAACATAAAAACAGGAGGAAAAGACCATCTTAAAAGTGAAAGAAATTTAAGTGGGATTTCCATTGCTGCTGTTTGTTTTGGTTTGGTTCATTGGGTTTTTATGTTTATTTGTTTTGTTAATGCAAACTCTGTAAGGTACTGCTCTTAATTTTTTTCCATTTTAACTTTTTAAATGAATTTGATCCTAACAGTGTAAGAAACTGAGTATCGTATATGATGATATCTTGATTGCCTCCAGAGCAAAGGAGAAGTCAAGTCAAACTGTCCAGCCAAAATATTCAAACCACTTTTTGGTGTAGATCATATAAAAACTGGGGAAGTATTTTCCCAAACATCGGATAGTTACTCTACTAAAACTTCGGAAAGTTGCTACTTGGACTTTCTTGCGGCTTCTTCTTGAGCTGAGACGGAATTGGCCAATTCTCTGCTTATACTGTTGGTGGTAAAAAATTTCAGTCACTCTTTATGCAATCAGATGAATTTTGCATCTTATTATTATTCCCCAATGGAAACCTTTTAGATTTTGCACCTTTGCATGGTGCCTGTTCTTGAAATTCAAATTCAATGTAGAAGGTCAAATCTACTGTTGACAGCACCTCAGTTTTGGACAAAATTAATTTCCAATAAAATCTACAGGCTTCCCACAGGTTTTTCGGTTTGCTTAGCTCCTATTACATAAAGAAGTTGTGAATCTGGGTCTTGATAAAATACAAAAAACATAGTCTGTCCTGTAATAGCTGCAGGGTGAGACTAAGCAAGCAAAATAGTCCTCTCTTACTTTGAAATTTAGCAGTACACTGAACTGTAAAACTGAACATTGGGCAAGATGTGTTCCTGTCATTACAGAATAAGCATACTTCTGCAGAGTCTCTTTATTCAAAATTCTCAACAATTCCAGTCTCTTTCAATAAAATTGTGAACTGCATATTTCATAACTATCTCTAAATGAAAAAATGAACCTTATACAGGTGTGAATGATATTTAATTGGTAAAAAACCAGAAAAAACTGTCCGTATATGTAATCTTTTGGCATGACCACGAATTAAAAAAGAATTCCATAATTCTATCCACTAGCAGGCTAAACATAAAACTTCTGCAAATTCATGCAAATAAAAATGTAATTCATTGGCAACAAAAGCCGCTTCACTTGCATTTCTGGTGCGTATTTAGATGTCCAGGAAGACATGGTTGAGAGAAGGCAGAGAATGGGAATGAGCATATAGGTATTATTTCATAAGACTGTAGAAACTACATCTTAAACTCTCCTTGCACTGTGATACATTGCTTTCCATGGTGGCATCCCATTTGTAATAATCAATGATAACAGCAAAGGGTAATTATTTGAGGAAAGCAGCCTTATGTAAATAAGATACCAAACTAGAAGGCAAATATTTAACCTATGTCACAAGCTAAGCAATGAGATACGTAGTTGAAAAGTAGATCTGCGAGTGCCGCCAATTACTTACCATTCTCTCCGCTTTTTGAAAAAAAAGCTTAAATAATGGTTAAAAAATCTATAAGAATTAAGTTTAATTTTATCCATCTGTTAGAATAGTATGTTATGAATAGAAGACCCTAGTAAAGCTGAAGGAATGAGTTGCAAAACTGGGTATAAAATACTTATTTTGATGTATATATAATCACGAACTCAGTTCTGTTGCTGATTTTTGGTCTTTAATGACATGGGAACGAGGAGGCATTGATCCTTTAGTGTATGCCTGTCCTCTTGTAACACTCTTATGAGGCTGACAGAATCCCAAGTTGCTATACAAAAGCAAATACTGGGTTTTGAGCGTGATTATGTGTAAATTCCCCAAATGTATCTTGTTGACTAATTTCTGGTTTTGCATTGCTGATTGACTCCAAAGCATTTTAGTGGATAGCAATAGAAACACCACTGCCATACTGGCAAACTCTGTTCCGCTGTAAAGAAGTGGCAGAGCAGACAAGACTGCCAACTAGCTGAACACATGGATTTTCCCTTAATTTTCTAAAGTAGCACATATTACATCTTACAGACCTTGTGAAACAGTAGACTTTGCTGAGGGAAAAAACCACCAAACAATAAAAAAGTATTTATATGTGTAATTTTTCATAATAGCATATGATTTTAAACTACACATGAGTAATCAAGAAGGCAAACATTCTCCAGGCATTGCTTGCTGCCAGTGTACAAGCAGTTCAAATTTCAGAAGGATTGCTCTCTTTTTCCCCTTGATGTTAGTAGAATAGAAAATGAAGTTTAACAAACTTGATAATCAGCGATAACTCTACAACACTAAGACAAAAGAAATTGAACGCTTAAATGTTTCTGGGCAATTTAACGTGTGGCATTTGATCTTGGTTTTCATAACTGGTGAAGCCTTGCAGTTCCCACTAACCTTATGTGAGGCAGTGATAGGTTAGCAGTTCTGCAAACTCCAACTGTGGTACTGCCAGTTTACAACTGAAATGTAAAAGGATTTCAAACAGTGGCCACTTGGGAAATTTTTGCTTTTACATGCAAACTACCAAGCAGCCCTTAGTCCATCTGCTTGGGAGTCTCATATTTTATAAACATTTATATTTCAGCTCAGCTGGTGTTTCAGAGAACTTATGCTCATTGATTTACTGTACTTAAAAGGCAATGTTTGAGAAATTGAGTTTTTATGTATTTTTATCCATTGCTGTCAATGTTGTGTGAATGGTTCTACAGCTGGCATTATTTATAGAGCTATGTAAACTATGGCTAGACTTTGCTTCCCAAGCAAGTTCTGAGCAGACATCAGAATTAACTCAAAAATAAAAAATAGGAAAAAACCCCCTCAAATACCCAACAACCTCCTCCTTCCTCCTACAGATCACTGTCATTTACTGAACACCATACATAATTTTTATTCTAATCTTCTGATGCAAGCTGGAATCTCCATAGGAACCAGTTCCACACCATGATTTTCTACAGAGGGCAACTAATACCAATGCAGATTTTAGGACAAACCTGACCAATTATGCACTATGATACATCAAACACTCCACTACTCATCCCATGACTGAGGCCCTTTGTATGGAAAAGGAAAAGAGAGTTCAGTTTCTTTACTTCAGGAAAGGGTTGTGCTTTTTTGGTTTGTTGGTTTAGTTTTGTTTCTCTCATAAAAAAAGTCTAGGAAAGTAAAAACTATAATGCCCTCACTAGTAACCCTAAAACCTGTTCCATATCAAATACATCTCTGTTTGTTTGTTTTCCATATGTTCTTCAGCAGTTCTTAGTGCCTAAACACATGCACACTCACGGAGATTTTGAAGCAATTTTTACAACCACACAACTACAGTGTGAAGAATGACAGCTGAGCTTAAAGAACATTTGTGCTGCCCTGCAAGCTTCACTATAATGGATGGAATTCTTTTTTTTCCTTACAAATATGTGATGATCCTCTGTTTCATTTATAAATTATACTGCCCACAATTTCAAAAGAAGTTTGAAAACTTAGCCGAAATGTACCACAATGCCTGAAAGGTAAAAAGCCAGCAAAAGACCTTAATAACAATTTTCTTCCTATGTTAATGCTGGAACTTTGCTGAAAGTACTGTCTCTTATCTTTTTCAGTTTGTATTTAGGGACCATCTTCCTTGTCTAGGCTTCAGTATTAGCTAAGATGTCTGCAGAAAATTTATGTTTAATAAAAAATATTAATAATTAAGAGGTGACTTACAATTTACACCATTGACTTCACAAGTTCTGTTGAACAACAGTAGAGAAAATTTGAAAAATGAAATTGTGGTAGATAAGAGCATATGTCCATATAAACACTGTTGGTTTATATTTCAACTTCTCCTGAACTCGGTATCAAAGTAAACAGGAAAGCCATGAAGAAAGTTTCTGGGAGGACCAGTGGCAGAGTCTTTCACCTTCAGTCCTACTGCCAGGAACCCTCAGGCAAACACATTCATTTAACATTCAAGCCTTTGAATATCTGTTTGCCCTTCCTTGTTTTCTGCAAGTATCTGGAGCATGCAGCACATGTAATCCCCTGCAGAAGGGAGGAAAAGTTAGAGTTTTAGAGGAAAAGTTAGTGTGAAGTTAGACCACATTTGTCTCTACTTTTTTCCTCTACTTTCCTGATCAAGTACAAGTTCTCGGATTGTCATGGGGATACTCTGCAAGTACAACGTGCACTGCAAAGCCACCGTAGTCCATTGTGTTGGTTATCTTAAATTGCATTAATAAATTTGACCCTTTAAGAACACATTATTCTTGATGTGATAATAGCACAACCAGTGGAATTAGCCTAACACTTCTGTTATAATTCCCTATATTCAGTAATTTCCTGACGTTGATAAACTAATCATGTGAACTGAATTTTCCCATTCTGGTGTTCACTGCAGACTGCAATTTCTCAGCAAAAGCTTTAAGTAAAAAAAACCCCAAACAACAACACTTTTCCAGCATGCAAATAAGGGAAAATAGAAATGAGAAGGAGACATCTGAAATCACTAGGTGTTGCATTCCCTGAATAATAGTTGTGTGCACTGCCAAAGTTGAGGATCTAGTGGAAAAATAAATGAATGTTTTCTGAAAAACTTTTCAAAGAAGTCCCAAAGGGACACAACTTGACAGACTACTTTAATTTTGCCAATTACGAATTTCTGGACATGTGATTTTACAATCTTGAAGTATTTTTGATAGTTTTTTTTAATGTGGCCATGAAAAAAACATGTATTTATGTGTCAGTAACAACATGAAAATGAAAAAATGCTTTCTTCTTCGATGTATTTCAAAAGGGCAAGCTAGAACTCTAATATAAGCTCATATTGAAAGTGTCAGAATAGTAAAAGCTGTAACATTTTTTCTGCCCTACATAACCGTAGTCCATTTAAAACCTCTTTATTTGGACACATGTTTTTGTAAACTCAAATAGAAGAACGTTAATACTGACATACAGATGCAGCAAAAAATGAATTTGCAGAAAGAGTTAGCTTGTCAAAAATGATTTCATGGCCAAACAACCAGAAACTGATATTGGCAGTAATTCTGTAATATTTAAGTGTGAGCAGCAGGCATCACTTCTTGCCTGGTATTTTAGAAATTATTAACAGGAACACAAAACTATATTTATTGTCATACACCGACTAACTTTCAGGACGGTTTGAAACCAAAATTGCAAGAAAGAAAAATGCCGAAAGCAAAACTGGTCCTTAGGAATTTGAGTACAATGACCTCAAGGTACAGTGTATTTTACTGAAGCACAAAAGAATTCTGTGAAGGCTGTATAGTCAACCTTTCTGATACATGCCTCTTTCAAAATATTGTGGTTCATGCACCTTTTCTGTACAGATGTACTATTCTTTGCCCAACTCAGTCAATGATACTGGAAACATTTTTATAAAATAAAATGCATAAATCTGACGCATAGGTTGAATTCCTCTTGGAAGTATATACATTGTAGATGGAAGAGAGCACATTGTACTAAAATCTTGTACTATAGTGCATGCTCTTTTTCTGTAGGTTATGACTGAAGGGTAAATGGGAAGGGGACCTGGATAAATACAGCTGTGTTGAGAGGGAGCGTAGTGATGGAAGGGGTAATACAAGCCTGCACCATCTGTAGAATATCCTCTCTATTACTTTGTTCCTTTCAATTCCACAAAGGTTATTTTAATGGCTGCTGAAACCCAATATGTGCATTCCTATTGTAGCTCTAGGGCAAATATGTGAAGTTATTTTTGTTTCCATACGATGGCGAATGGCACCTGTCACATCCAAATGTGGGGAAATAGTGGAAAACACTCTGAGCTGGACTATATCGACTAGGGAGAAACAGTCTCACAGCACTTACACTGTCCAAGGCAAACAAGTTCATATCAACAACAGCATTGAACTTTGAAATTATTTCAAATTAGAAAATCTCTTTACTTTGCCTAAAAAACTTTATACATGTCAGAAATAATTTGCAAGGTTTTACCATTAGTTTAATTCTTTCTTGATTGGATTTCTAATCACAACACTTTATTCTTGTTTTTCCAAAATAAAATCTGAATCCAGAGTCAGACAGTACTATGCTTCTAAAGGCAGATATTTTTAACTGAGTAATAAGAATTTGCAAGGAATCTTCTGAAGAATATTTCTGCGATAAAACTACAGAAGGCTTTTGTCCCTCCTTGCAAAGAAAATCAAACAACTCGTGCTAATATATCTCTGAAAAGCCAACTTATTCCAGCAGGGTTTGCTGCAAAACCTCTAAAAATACAATGGTAATATGCAATTCCTGCCTTGGCCAACTTATCATTTTCTGAGCCTTGACAAGAAACAGCTTTACACTGTAACACTGGACAGTTACCCAGCCACACTGCTTACACACATGAGATTTAAAACTATTTTGTGTGTTGTTTTGAGCGAAAATTGTTCTTAAATGTAGGTTTTGATAATTCTGAACTTTTAACCCTTCAACAAAGCTATTTACAGTCCAGAAAGACCCCAGCTGCAGAAAGGGCTAGGGCAGTACTCAGCAACAGAGGCTGATAATGTAACTTTGGGACTTTTACAATGCCTTCGTATGTGGTCAGTGGCTTTGCAAGAGACCACACACACACAAACAGAGGCTCTCATAATTGCCTAACATTTTCACCACCTGTTCTCAAGCCATGTTATCAGATGTGAAGGAACCAGTAAAAAACAGTTTATAAGCTATAAATGGAAGCAGCTACGTCAGAGAGCTGATAAACATTTCAGTGCAAGTTATTTGTGTGCCAGACTATAATTTAAATGGCACTAAACTGCTTTAAAGTATTGGTTTTAAGTTACAGGATGTCACAGTTGCTGTTTTGGGGTAGGAGATACGTGTGTTGGGACGATCAAAGAGGAGGTATTTCTTGTTTAACAGATCATGTCAAAGATAAGGTTATCTTTCCCTTGCCTTTCTGCTTCATCTTTACCCCATCTGCTGCTCAAGTGTGAAAGCTTGGCTTCGTTTAGAAAAAAAAACAGAAGAGTGCCTACCATGTTCAGTCATTTCACAGCCTTCAGAGGTGTTGCATTAGTATGGAAATGCTGATAATCTCTATCTCCAGAGAAGTCAATGAAACTAATCTTAAAAAAAAAAAAAAAAGAAAGAAAAAAAAAAAAGTAACCTTACCCACACTGTTAGTTTAAATAGACTAAATCTGAGTGGAAAATATGTTTTATATATGACCCAGGTGATTATAAAAAGGAAACTATATCCAGATCTAAGTACAGCTATGTATTTCCTACATTGTTCTTTAAAGGCACTTGCTTTAGAAATTATTTTAGTAGTAGGTCCTCTGTCACTGCTGACTTGTATGAAAATTACCTTCTATAACTATCATATTTGGTATGATACGTGATGTAAATGAAGCATTCATTGGGAATATGTTGAATATGTTGTGAATATCAGCCTTATTTCTCCTGACTTAAGTCCATTCCTACTTGTTACTTAAGCCCAAAGATCAGAACTGACTGATTTCCAAGAGAGAAAAGAAATTAACTATATTCATGCCCAGTTTTTAGTTGACCCTGTTAGTTTTGCATGTCTCATTCAAGAAAAATTTGTCAGAATTTTAGTTTGTTCTCAGTGATCTTATCCTTGAAATTGTATTCATATGTGCTGGCTACTTACTGGTTTGGGTGTAAATTATCAGGGTTTTGAATCCTTGCCTGTAATGGACTTTTATTATGATTATTAAACTTCTTTTTAAAAAATAGAGAAAGTCTAATATTTTTTGTATATACATATATATATATATATATATATATATATACACTACTCAAAAGCTTTATTGTGATAGAGATCCATCTACTCTAAAGCATTACAATTACAACTGGTAAAAAGTATGTTGAAGAATTTTTCATCATTTACTTGCTGCATTGTTTTTGAAATTTTTAGCCCCTCCAAAGTCATATTCCTACATGTGATAAAACTATTCTTACATTGAAATCTTGTAAAATCATTGATTTGTAGCTGCACAGCTCTGTGGACATCCAGAGTCAGTTCAGCACTGAAATTATTCCTTACTGTTCTGTCTTATTAGTTATGATAACTTGTTTTTCATTCACTAGGCAGAGCATGAGTACTGGTATTAATTTTTACCAAAGAGTCATTCACTGGTAGAGCACTGCAGTGTTTGAACAGTGCATTTATTTGGGATGATTGCTTGGAAATTTAATTAAAAATTAAATTCTCAAGTTTTATTCTCAGATCATTATTCACATGATGTAAGAAGTGTTGTGCTATAGAATATTATATATACAGATTTGACAATTTTGGGCAGTTTTGGTACTACTCTCTTAAAAAGACTATGGCAGGAAAAGGGAAAAACAGCAGAGAAGGATACCAAAGGAAGAGCATTATAAAAGGATCAGGAAATAAAGGACATACAGGAAGAGATGAGTAAAAATGACTTTTCAGTTTGGAAAGTGAGGAATGGGGCAGGCTGAGGGTAGGGGAAAAGAATCACAGATGTTGATGATATTATTACCGTAGTGAAGAGGTGTGAAGAAGGATTTAATGGCATCAGTAATGGGGACATGTAGCAAAATCATCATACACAGACTTAGTAAGAAGTACTGACTTTCTCCACATCTCCAGGTTCTGGAACTTAGAGGCTTGAGTTATGAATGTCTCAAACACTGGGTACTGGAGGCTGGGCAATGCATGATAGGAAGTCATGCTATTCTCAGCCTAAATATACCAGATGCTTTTCAAGACTGTTTGTGGGACTAGGTAGACTTGGATCTGATCCATTGCAGGAATTCTGTTAAGTTAGATTGTTTTGCAAGGGTGGTAATAGTGCTTTTCAGTATGGAAAGTTTCTATTTTGTGCTAATTAGCTGAGGAATGAAAGTTTGAGACTTTGTGCCTGCAGAGATTACGGGAGCCTCTGACTAATTCTCCCAGCTAAAGCTCTTGTGCTACGCTAACCTTTCTAATTTCAGCAGTACTTTCTGTTCAGATGAACTATAGTTTTCCTGGAAAGGACATGTTTTTCCATTAACAAAACCCGTTTTTAAAACGCTGACAAAATAAAACAACGTTTTTGGCAAGATAGGCTCATTTTCAAGTTCAAAATGAAGTGTGAAAATTGCTGAAAACTGTTACTTTTATTGCAAATATTTCCTACGTTTCTAACAGAACACATTCAGTTGCACCAGACAATGCATTTTGAGGAAACAACCTGAAAATTTCAGAACCGTAAAGGGAGAACTTTAAAAATATTGGTTTGTCAAGCTTTTTATTTTTACTCTAAGGTGGCTCTTACCTGAACTTGGAGTGTTATTCTGTCTTCTTGTATTCATTGCCTCTCCCCTCTTCCCAGTTCTTCCCATGACCCAATCTCCTGACCCATGACCTTTAGTGTCATGGTTTAGGAATAAAACTTCCCAATCCAGTGCTCCTAGTCTCCTTCTACCAAACCAGATGCCCTTGCTCAATCCCCACCTCTTCCTGTCCCCCTTCTTTTGGAGGCACAGGTTGAGATAAGAACAATTTACTGGAAGCAGCAATGAGATAAGAAACAGCAACGGTAACAGCAACAGTGTTAATAACAATATTAATAACAAAACATATTAGACAAAGAAATTATTTACATGGGAAGTGAAACAATACTGACCAGCAAGTCCCCTATTCCCACAGAGATTCTCTTACTCCCACATGAGCTGGTATCCTAACAGTAGGGTCTGGCCATGCAGCCTCCTAGCTACCAGAAAAAATTAACCCTGTCCTGGCTGAAACTAGGACACTTACTAAGAAAGGTGTTTTATAGTTTCTCTAATGGATGACTGTGTTCTGAAATCTTTATCTAATTTGGTCATGAATTCTATAACATCTAGAATACAATGCACCACCATGTCCTTTCTAAAGAATGAATAAATTTGGTATTTATTACACCTTTTATTAAACAAGAGGCTTTTCCCATCATACTACCCCAGTCATCTGCTTCCCTGTCAAATGCTAGGAAAGGAACTTCTCCTGTTCTTACTACCCCTGATTTATAGCAATAATTTTAAATATTCACTATCAAGCATTTTAGGTGAATATATTTTCCAAGGCTTTGGTGAAACTTGGGAATTCTGCTCCAAGAGCACTCAGGCAGCAAGAGCTGAACCAACATAGATTTCAGTATAACCTGACAAGAATCACATGGAAAGGAGCTTGGAAACTGAATGAAGTTTCTGAAGTATAAGCAAGGTTTTGCACTTTTTTGTTAAGCAGTCATGCAGAGTCTTACTTCTCAAACAACTTAATTTCTCATTAGAATGTGCAGCAACAGCTAAAGCAAGGAGGAGAAGGCAAACCCAAGTCCAAAACAGGACAAATACATCTTGGATGCCCAGAATTCTTCATACACAAACCTGGATGCAAATCTGTGTTCTTGAGCATGCAGGTGTGGAAAAGAATTGATAACAAACTGAATCTTTATTGATATAAATTAGAAATAGACAGATGCAGATCATCAGCTCAAATCCAGGCCAGGATAGCAGTCACTGAAGCTTGTTGTCATGGGAACAATTGTGTATTTTGTTAAAGAGGGCTTGATGAGTACAGAAAGCTTTTCATTACGCAGAACTGTGTGGACACTATTGTGGAGGACTAATACTATGATGCAATTCCTCTTTCAGTCCTTCCTAGGATGCAGCTCAGAAAATGAAAGCTAGATGGAAAGACTTGCACTGCCGTTACCTGCAGTGTATCACTTACAAACAAAAGGGGAACATCAACCCCTACTAATTTAAAGATATAATTTGGAAACTGTATTGGCAGTGTATCCAATCCCTACACATATTTCACTATTTAACTGTCATGTGGATTCCATTCAAGGGGAGACTCCACTGGAGTCAGTCAGAAAGGATACCAAATAATGGAGCAGTGCCTTACGTACTCTCGGGGTATTAATTTTGTTTGGAAAGAATACCGACATAATGAACTTCAAAGAAATTGAATTTTTTGTATGTTTTCCTGTTTTTCTTCAGGTGGTTGGAAACAGTCCATCATTGTGAAGATCAAAGTTCTCTGGTCATCTAACTGGGCAGGACCCTGGTTATTACTGCTAATACACTACTCAGCAGGGCTGAGCAGACAGCCCTCTATGGCCTTTCAGAATGGGCATTACAAACCACTGCTGTAATAGCATGTGACTGGCTCCACATGAGGAATAATGGCATTTGCTATGTAGTGCCATCTTCTTGTCTGGTCTGCTCTTGTCTCTAATGTTAATTCTGTGTTGGTAATAATTTTAAAAGGCTTGTCTGCTTCTATCATGAGGCAAAAAATGTTCTCTCCATATATCACACGTACATTGAGTACATACCTCTCTATCACCACTTTCAGGAATTTCAGTTTGACTGATTTTTCTTTTCCTTTTCTAAATGTGTATGATCTGAGCAATGGCATACCCATTTACACACGAAATGTATGATGAATGCTTTTTTTTAAGACTGGTTCTTCCTTTACCTGCATCAGAGGGCAGAGATGGAGAAAATATATCTTGCCTTTGATAGCCAGAGTATAGCTGTGAAGTGATTGTGAACAGTTTTGGAGTTCCACATTGTTCAACTTACTGTTTCTTCAGCTTGAACAGAAGTAGTTTCCTATCCACTTATTGCAACCAACCATCTAAACTACAATCTTCCCTATTGTTTGTGGGGTCTTTTTTCATCAGATGACACTCAGACCTGCAGATTTACCCTGAATTCGAACATTTCCCCAAGTAGGTACAACATTACTTACTCTTTGCTCTCCTAGGCTCTGTTTTAAACTTCTGATCACTTTCCAGTCGTCAGAGGGCTCCAAAACCTCTGGAGGCAGGAAACATCATTAATCCCCAGCTGGTCAAGAGCATGGGAACCAAGCAGTGAAACCTTGGAGACCATCTTGCCATGTGGTCTTTGATTCATTCTGTAGCACCATCAGCAACAAATCACTGAAATGAAATGGTAACATCCTGAAATTTCTCATCTTGGCAAAATTTCTACAGTAAAATTTTTGTTTAAAGAGTGATACGGATTTGATCTAAATTAAATAATGATGAGGGGTAAAACAGTGCAAGACCTCATCCTCAAAGTTGTGGCGTTGAACTGAGATACGGAAACAAGATCAAAATCCTGGTGTTACTAATATCCCCTGCTTATTAGTTGCAACAACCCCATCTTGAATAAACATCAGCACTTTTCCTCACTTGGAAGGTGGGAAACTCAGGCTGATGTCACTGTGCCAAGTGCTCTGACACCTAGTCTCCAGGGATGCTGTGGGCTGCTGCTGAGTTTAGAAAGAGCTCTCTGCTTCAGACATGGAATCCCACACAGGCTGGAGCTGCATGTGGTCTCTCCAGATGAACACTCCAGAAAATAAAAAGATGCATTTTTTGACAAATTCCTTATTGTTTTTCTCTAAGTGCTGACTTTGGAGCATGCAGTCAAAGGCACAAAACTACAAGAGAGCAGAGGAATGGTAGACAGGGAGGTGCCTGCTGAAGACACATAGAACTTGTGCCCCGCTCTATCCACTGGTACTCATTTCAAGAGTGAATGAGAAGAGGAATACAGGCTACTGCTTTCTCGTGTTTCTTATTTCCGGTAACTCTGGTAAAGCATTTGATCCCAAGAGCCAAAAGAAAAATATAATTTTTTGAATAAAAGTGACTGGGCCCTTTCAATGGGCCACAAGCCCACTGAAATGCTGTGTGACTTTCCCTCTTGCAGCTGATTTTACTTGCCTCATACACTAGTGACGTAACAGTGGGCTGTTCCCTTTACTTCATTTATCTAGTTACAGCACACACACAGACACATGCACAGATGAAGGCATGCCGAGCCTAAGGCCTACAGGACAGAGTTAGTGATGACACACATCATTATTACATCTGCATGGAAAAACTGAAATAGGCAGAGATGTATCCCTCTTGCCTTGAGCCTGGAAGTCCACATGTCCTAGGAACATTTTGCATATGCAGCAAGCATATTGTATGTTTATTTCTAACATAAAGCTTGTGCTTTCCATTTTGTTCGATCTCTTTCTCAGTTTTCCATGACATGCTTTTTGATGTCTGCAGTGCTGCCTGAAAAACAATCATAAGGGTCCTAATCCTAAAGCTTTTTCTGGCTCTGTGGCTGAAGTGGGTGAAGTGCAGATTTTTAAGATGTTTGCCAAGACAGCCTGTGCGAAGGATTTGTTTTTGCAAATGTTGTGTTCATATGTGTGCGCGATCCATGTGTGTGGCCTATGTGAATACCAAGTGCCATTTACCCTTAAGGCTCTCTAAGCCACCCTCTGCCTGTGTAGAAGACATCTCCCTGCTGGTATGAAGCAGAATTAAAATAGTTATTTGCCCATTTTTTCTTTTATGTGCACCCACTCTGCCCCCCTCCCCCATGAACCTCCTTTGCAGTTTTCCTACATGTTCTGAGCAGCAGCTGGAAGTCCCCTTACGTTATCGTGCAGATAAGGCAGAGCTGAAGAGGGAGGAACAAGGCACTGGAAGCACATTCATTACTGCTCTTTGTCTTGTAGAGCAACTGCTTCAAACTCCCTCTCTGCTGCACCAAGACTGGCAGAAATCTGTTTTTCCACACGTTTCTCCTTCCTGCTCTCTTGTTGCTACTCCGTCTACTTCATCTCCCTCACTTTTGCTATGCTGTTCCAGCACTGTTAATTGATTTCAGTCTCTCACTCCTCAGAGGCTTCATCGTTGAACTTCTTGGAGAGTGACATAGGAGCCTTCAAGGGCCATGAAAACGCTGTATTTCTCTATACTATTAAACTGTTTCTTCTCGATAACTAAGAGAGGCATGGAATAAAACCATACCAAACTAACAGTTGCCCTTTTGACATGATCGCTATAAAACTTTGGAAGTGATTTGTTTAGATACTTTCTTTCTCATGCATGCTTGCTGCTAGGAATCTAACGAGTTCATTTAACTATCAGTGCAAGCAGTTCTATGCCTCACCGTGAAGTCTTGGGTAAATACCCCAATTTTCTAATTTAAATAAAAATGTTATTGGCATATGAAATTCATTGTCAAAGTAACGATTCCAATTCACTGCTAGCGTACTGAAAATTAGATTTTTCTGTCTTGAAATCTGAGGTAATTGTTATTCACTTTATCGTGAGTAGCCCAAAAAACTAAGTCCTGTTTGCTGCAGAGCACAATACTTAATATTGAAACACTGTCTTTCTTTTAATTTCATTATTTTAAAAATTGTGAGTGTTTTATCCCCATTTTTCTATTAGAGAAACAGTCATAGAGCGAAGATAAATGACCTTCACAAGAATTTGAGGATCTTGCTGGTCTAGTGGCTTTCCACTAGCCTATATTGCTTCCATTTTAGGAAGGCAGATTGCTCAGATTCTTTTAATGCGTTTATGTTCCCCACCTCAAAGCTGCTTTGAAATGATTAAGCACATGGCCAGGAACCACAAGTTCTTCCTCCTTCCACAGCTGGGTGCTCGTCATATTTTATGACTACGTCAAGCTCTGCACACAGCGCTTAACTTCTGTGAGTGAGAAAAAAAGGGTTGGAAAGAGTGAGGATGCACAACCATCCAGGAAACTGATACCAGTACTTTCACCTGCAGATACAATATAGATATATAGTAGACCACAAAAACTGATGGCGAATTTGCATCAGTGCTTTTGGTGGAAACCCAAGTCCTTTCACTCTATACCTCAATGGATCCCAATCTTCGTCTTTTCTCTTTATTTTTTTTACTGATTCACCTACATTTAAATCGGTCTGTGTCTGTGTACCTTCAGACTCATGACACTTAGCACCTGAATTTCAGACAATTGTTTTCCACTTACAAAGATCAAGAAAATTTTATCACAGAGAATCAGGGAAGCATGCCAGTGAGATGAAGGCCTCTCACAGGAATATGAAGAAGCAGGCTGGGACTGAATGGTTTATTTATCTTGCCTTTGGCAAGTCAAATATTGCTTACTGTTTGGGAAATTGTGATGGAAATGCATGCAGGTATTTACTCCCCAATCAATGAGGTAAACAATGTAATAATGAAAATCTAGCTGACATAGTGGTGTTGTCATCTGAAATTTTATTGCACTTAACTTCAGTTCTAAATCCTTTTATATCTGAAAGTACACAAAAAAACTAACTCAGCATTTTTAAAAGACAAGGCAAATACATCTCGCAGAACCCCATTTGTGCATTTGAGTAGAAAAAGGTAGTCTTGTGCAAAGGAAATGAAAGTATAGAATAATCTCTCAGAGTAACCTGTAGTCTTTATCATGGATAAAAGTGGTGCTGATGATTGAGCAGATAAAACTCCCTTGTGTTTATACGACAAGTTTATAAAAGCTAATCTTTGCTATTTAATCCAAGAAATATGCTACAACTGCCAGTGTAGTGTGGGCAGCAGATTTCTCCCTACAGCACACCCTCCATTTGTATTATCACCAGACAAACTGAAATGGCAGGAAATGCACTGACCCTCAATTTGCAACCACCCAGTAAGTACTGAGCTACTGCCTCAAGGTTATACTGCTCAGCTCTTTGCTCAAAAGACAAAAACCAAATAATAAAATGCTTTAGTTAAGGATTCATACTGCTTTGTGCAAAAGGTGGGGCACTAGACCCGTTTTACTGCTTTCAGTGAGCTATTATAATCTGTTGTTTCCTCTGCTTTCAAATTGTTACTGCATTCCTCCCACCCTCACCACAAGGTTGTGCAGCATTTCGTGTACTATTAACCAGCAGGTTTACTCCACCCTATGAACACCTGTATTTCGTTGTTTATGATCCACCCTGTGGTGATATTGGTCCAACCAGTGAAACAACTTGTCCAGTTCCCGTTCTTGTGGAACTCACTTCAGTAACCGAGTGTACATAGGGGCCACATCTTGTTGGCAAGAACCGCCACTGAATTATATCTATCTACATTCTTGTATTAAATCTTTTCCACTTCTGTTCTCTCATCATGCTCCTTTAGTATGTCTGTATTCACATGACTTCAGCTAAGAGGAAAGTGCCACTTTCTGAGCCAACACTAATAGCACAACATCAGTAGCTCTGAATTGCCTAGCTAGGAATGAGTGGTAGGCCTCTGACTGTTTTTGGGCTTATTCTTATTGAAACTAATTGAAATAAATTCTCAAATTACTTTGCTTTTTTTTTTTTTTCCTCCCCCCAAGTAGATGCAAAAAAGCCCACATAGGTAGCAAAAGTAGAGAGTAGTTATATGAACTATGAATCCATCCTTGATCTAGTTTATTTTCAATGCAGATAGAAGATGAAGTTTCTTGTGCTAGTAGTCTTAATTGATTGCTTTTCTAATGGTAGTTAGATGGCACAAGCAAGGAAGACAAAATCAGCATGATTTCCTCATTGAAAATGACAATTTACAAAAAACCAGGGGCATGATTGTCATGCACTGGTTTTTTTCTGACAGGCAGGATTCTGCTGCCTGAATGTTATAACTGCACTGGCTTTTGCTTCAAGAAGTGGTGAGAAAGTCATTGACTTCCAAATAGGTGTGATGGGAATATGGGCAACTCCTGTGATGGGAGTATGGGCAACTCCGAAGTAGCTCAGGGATTCACATTGAATTATACACTGTTTCAAACTGCAGGGAGCCTAGGATATTTTGTTTTTAAAATGTGGCCAAGGAACTTAAACTGAATTTTTGAAAAGGGTTTGTGTGAGAAGTTCAGCAATACCTATAGTTAGGCAGTTAGTGAAAGGAATGAGTTCCCTAAGGGAACTAAGGGAAAGTGGGTCAGGGTTCAGGAAAACACATAACAAAATGAAGTACAAGTTTCCTCCTGTGCTATCACCTTCCCTGCCTGGTATTTCTACTGCGCTTACGCAGAACAGGTAAACTTTTGTGGTGAGGAACATGTGCTGGTTCTGGCCTGGGTGAAATTAACTTCCTTCATAGGTGCCACATTTGGGATTTGTGGATAAAACCGTTGATAAATCACCTGTGTTTCAGTTGTTGTGAGCAGTGCTGGAACAGCGCCAAGGCTTTCTTTTTTCCCTCTCTGTCCTCCCAGCAGTAGGCCAAGGGTGGTCAAAAAGTGGGAATGGGGTGGAATCTGGACGGCTGACCCAAACTAACCAAACCTTAAGTTAGCTTAGTTGAGCTTAGTTTAGCTTAGCTTACCTTAACTTAGTTTAGCTGCTGACTGGGTTCAAACCACTCCGGAATGCATTTATTTAAATGAAAAAAAAAACTTTTCCAGCTAGAAGAGACATATAATAGGAGGTCCTGGTTTTGGTGAATCTGGGATTGGTCATTGATAAAAGCACTGCTGCGCCTACTTTGTAGAAAAAAACGTATGTGTTATTTAATCTAGCAGATAGCAGCAACATACTTTAGAGAGCACTGAATAACCAGAGCTCATGTCATGCTAACTTGTCTTGAATCAGCACATTACACATGGATTTTGTGTTCTCCTCTAAACTTTCCAGAGAATGATTACTATTCCAAGGGATCTTTACTCCAGGTATTACTAGCAGATCTGATTTGTGAATGAGAGAACCATCACGCTTGGACACTGACAGTTCACCTAATTGCTATTGCTACTAATACTCCAGACTTCTCTAGTTTCTTCTCTGTTTTCAACTGAAGAGCTCAGAAACATTGTCAGAAGTCCTTTTTTCTTCTCCATATGCACTTTCCCACAGGCATGAGCACAAACACAGCTCGTCTGATGTATCTTCTTCAAAGCAGCCACATTAGATATCAGAAAATGACAGAAGTTCTGTATGTTTTCTAGATAATTAAAGTACTCACCGAAACTTTAAAATAATTCTTAATAAGTATTTTGAGTTTTCTTCCATACTGTTTTATAAATGTTTTATACATTTTTGCCTGGGTTAACCAATATTACACATTATTTGAAAACAAAAATGGTGACAGATTTTAATACTAAAAAATTAGCATTTAGCAAAATATTTCAAAGACATACTGTAACTTCAAAAATATCAAGCCATTTTTAGCAGAAAGTCTAAGACAAGTAACTATTTGGTAGTGTGGTAATTTAGAAGCCAACTAATACTTGTAGCTGAATTATTAAGAAAAGTTGCTAAACCTGGGGAAAAAACAAGCTGAGAATTCTGTTCTCTCTGTTCCTCCAGCTCGGAGTCTGTAGAGAGAGAGATGCAGAAAGAGACAGATCTGGAAAGAGAACTTAATGCCTCTGTTTGCTCACCAAAATCTTAGTATTTTAATTTCCCAGAGTAAAAAGGCACTGCCATTACCAAGAGCAGTATCTTCAGAAATATAAGCTTGTGGTTTTTTGTACCCTTCTTTGCTTTCTCTGAGAAGAGACAGACACTCACAGTACAGGAATATGCTCTCCTTTCTTCATAAATCTTATGCCCATAAAACATATTTGTCAAAGCCCAAGAGAAGTAAGTTCTCCTGGAGTATGCTTGGAACAGCACCAGCATCAAAGGAGGTGAAGTAATTGTCTCATTTATTAAGATCCAACTCTTACAGCAGTTAATTTCCAGGAAATCAGGAAGAAATTCAGAAAAACATTATACTTCTTGCTGCAACTTCTACGTAAGTGACATAGGAAATTGGCTTATTTTATTTAGATGGATGTCAGATGTTGCTAAAAGACAAGAAAACTCAGTCATGGGGAGCAGTTCCCTAATACAGCAGGGTACTCAGAAGGCTTGTTGTAACTGCTGGCTAAACATGTAGGTAGTGAAGCATTCAGCCAGTGAACAGAAAAAAGTTTCACCTTCCAGCTTTTCTGAAGACCCTTTCTGGAGGCGCATCTTACACCTTTGGGTGATTTGTGTCATTTCTGCATAGTGGAGATCAATGCCAAGGTTCTAATGACCTGGACTAGTATCCCTTAGCAGTCAGGACAACAGTATCCCTAAGAAAAAAATCAACATTTAGCACTAGGTCCATAGACACGTTATATATCAGTTGCAAAGAAATCTATGAAAGTGTTCTAAAACTTGATTAATTCTTGAAACTACTAATTACTAACATGGAATATGTTTCTTTAAAAGTTGGTAATATATCTATACCAGATATGCCTGATTTTCAGTAGTAAAGCACATTTTTTTTTTTTTAGAGATTGCAATTTTAGAGACTGCAAATTCAGTTATGAAAATTAACTGAAGCAGGACCTAGAAGGGAAGTAAAAATCAGCACAGGTGAGCTACATTCATCAAACCAGTAGGAAATCTAATTGAAGTGAGTATTCTGGTTCAGCTTTAAGGGGAGCCAGTGGGAGAGGGGCCATACTGAGCATCCTGTTCATCATACCACACAACAAAAATACGTATTTTAAAAACCTAGAAAGCCTAAGCCAAACTTAGATCTGTCTCACTTTTAACACTTATAAGTGTTCTATAGGCCTTTCGTGTTCTCACTTGCCATTTAAGCAGATTAATCTCTGTTCATTTAGCAGTTCTTTTTGTGTGTTGGTTTTTTTTTTTTTTGGTCAGGGTCAAGGTCCACATATTGAAGTTTCACCCACACGATTTTGGTTCTGATACTGGCGAGAATCTATATGCATGCTTTATTTTCACCAGAAGTATTCCCCTTGAGCAACCCCATCATTTGCGAGGCTACTTTTGCATCAATCTGCATGTAACTACTTCAGAATAGAGGGGCTTTGCAAACTAGCAAGCAGACTCAGTTGTTTGCATTTAGAATTGTCCAGTTTAACTAGCATTAGTTTATACTTAGTCCATCGCACGTTAACTCAGTATTTATTTCTTAATGAGAAAAGCATTATTTCCAATGTACAAAGTCTGGTAGATTTAATTCATCCAGATTCATGGATTAATGGAAGAAGACATTTATTATGCTGGTATATCAGAAATTAAATTATATATGATTAACATAAGAATTGGAAGATGTGGAAAACACAAACTAAATAGGGAAACACAGTGAGTTATGCTTAAAGGGAAAGTTCTTGACTAAAATAAAGCCATTCAATGGAAAGGAATTAATTCAGGAAATCCATACTGAGGATAAAATTCATGTTTTGTTTTAGTTGATTAAAAGATCACAAATAGGTGCACAGGTAAAAATATTTACTGTTGCCCTAGAGAGTGGAGGAAGTTGCCAATCACCCAGAGGAGAACCCGAATATGACACAGGAATTAGGCAAGTTTGAGGATGGGAGCCATGGCGTGAACTCAACAGTGCAAAAATGTAAAGTCATGCATTTAGCATCTGTTAAGAAGAATTTCCTCTCTCCCAAAAGGTCACTTTTTGGAAGAACAGAAGGTCTACTATCTGTTCTGCAGTAAGATTTGAAAAGTACTGATTTTTTAATGAGATGTTCCTGTGTTTATTAATACCACCCAGGTACCATATCATTGCAGTTCCTCTCTCCTGTGCTGCCCATGAGTCAATGCCAGAAAACTGGGATAAGAGAAGGGAACACAGGAGAGAGGACAAGATAGAAGGAGTGTTTTGAAATAAATGTTTCCTGAGCAATTTTATATCAGTGTGACCTCAGTAATAAGACCTGAGTATAGCATGCGTGAGCCTAGCAGACTCTTGTGTGCCATATTCACTCACATTGATGGTATTCCACACAATTTCAGATGTGACTGTATCTCGGCTGTAGCCAGAGGAGACTCAAAAATCTTTCATACACAGACAGATGCAGGCAGTTACACATCCTGGCTGGCATGTTCACTTTGTCTCTGATGCTAAACAAAAGGTCTCTGTAGGAGGTCGTCACATAATGAGCCATAGCTCTGTTTTAAATACATTTTCAATGTTTCCATCCCAGTGCAGAACAAAGAGGAGTGCCCCAATTCAGGCCACCATTTTCCAACATCATCATTTGAGGAGAAAAATTATTTTTGTCATCAGTTGTCTCGGCATCACTGTTTCATGGGAAGCAGACTTCCTGATACATTTGATACTGGCTGTGATGTCAAATGCCTGTCATTGCCCTTTTTAATCTTAATTGGTGATCTCTTCTTTGAGCTTTGTCACATTTCTGCACACTCAGTATTGTACGAGTGAATACTGTTTTGGTTGTCCTTCAAAATTATACTGTTTTGGTTATCAAGTATTTGCTTCCCTGGAGTGCTTACAAGTATGTAAAATCTGGGGTGCAAAACAAAACACCACCAGAAGACGTGCTGGTTGGTTTGTGCTTCCATAAGAAGGCGATTTTTCAAGTTGCTCTCCATAATTCAGTCCTTTTCCAAAATGCCAGGTCAACTTTCAGATCTGCAGTCTCATAACATAGTGTGTTTTCGCTTATAGTTTCTATATAGACTTTATATTTTGATTTTGAAACTTTCTCAAAACACTGTATTTCTTCTAGTTTCTGGAATGTAATTTAGGATTTGAACTGCTGCACGCTACGTCTCAGGTGTGCTACCATACTATTTTCAGACAATACAATTAAACATGAGGGTACAGAATGTTTTAGGATTCCAAAATTAGATTTGCTTTAACAAACACCACAGAATACAGAAAAGTGGGGGTTTTTTTCTGAACTGAAGATTATAGAAGACTTCCTACAAATCATCTAATTAATGCTATGAACTAGAATAAACAGATTTATTTTCAGTCGGATATGTTTACATCTATCTCACTGCAATTTACAGGCAAAGCAAAAATGGAAAGCTATTTTAAAAATATTCAGCTTTATTTCAATAATTCTTCATCACACTGGGGCTTAGAGAAGTCTGTTGCACTAGAAAATCTGAACTCAAAATCTTTGGCAAATCTCTCTTCCTTGAGTAATCCCAGCTCCCTGGCACATCTCAGTTCTGCTTTTGCTGTCTTGTGTTCTTCACTCTGTATATACCTTGCTCGGCAAGTTTGCAGGTAGATGCACAGAAACACGTGATTAAATGTTGCAGTAAGTATGCTACACACTGTAGTCATATCAGGGTTTTTTTCCTCCTGGAGGTGCTTTCTGAATGTTTTATATGATGTTGGTCTAAACTTGCAATAGAAGCAAAAAATATTTTCAGGTGTCACATTCCTAGTATCAGATAGGTCTTTGCAACTACATTGCTGAAATAATGCACTTGGAAAATACAGCCTATTGGGCTCCTAAGTAATGAAACATACAGACAGATTTTCTTGGCAAATTCTAACACTAACATACCAGCACATTAACAAGGTACTTTATAGCAATATATGGACAGCCAGGTTACTGTGCAAAATATTTAGTTACAGAAACACCAGTAACTTTCACTATAGCCCTTGAGCTCCCTCTGTTCTGACTGCTTTGCATGCTTTCACTTATTCTCTTTCTAGACTTCCAGAACATGTCTGCATCTTCCCATGGCTTTGATGATCCAAACTCCTTTCTGTGTCTTGTGGGAAGTTCCTGTTGTCTGATGACTGCTGTCTCCTCAGAATTAGATTTTTCTTCTCACAGACCTGCATTTGTACTCCAGCTCAGACTCAGGCACAATGGTAGGGTTTCAAGCCTCTCACAAGAGACTACCTCAAAAATGTGTCACCAAACGAGGCAGAATGTGAAATATTCCTTGAGTAAACAACTAGCTAACCTTCAGCCCTGCTCACTCCTCACACATCAATCAGGTCTAGGTGTTCCTCATCCCTGCTTTTTCTGAACTGATGGCTTCTAACCCACCAGAGCTTTTTCTAGTTAAGTAATGGCTTATCAACTGGCATCACATCAAAGAACAAAATGTTGAATGGAACAGGCTGCAATCTGGCTCTTCTGTAGCTGAGCTTGTATTAGGAAATGGAGGTAGGGAGCTTTGGAGAATGGATGTCTTTTTCTCCCTTCCCTCCTCTGGCTAGTCAAAGCAGGGAGGCTTCTGACTTCTGTTTTCAATTGAGATTTTATTTTCTTTGACTATTGTTAAAAACAAAAAGATTCTGTGAGGAGAAAACAGCTTTCAAAAAAACGTGTGTGTGGCTTTTGCTTCGCTCTAGCTGGTGACACAGCCTACATGATTGTACTTTGAAAATTCTTTTCCTGGAGGGGAATGGGGAGTCTGAATGTCTCCTGCAGTATAAAAGATTCTCTCTCCATAATCACAGCAACAAAGACAAGGTAAAATGTAATGATTTCAGAGACTTGTAAGGACAATTCATCATGATGCAGCACAGAGTTTAACAAGCATGTTGGATGTAAGGCTGATTTCTCTGATCCCACAGTACTGCAAAGAAAACTCCAGTAAGCCTCTCTTTCCCATTCATGAATCTACACCCCTTCATTATCCCTGCCGAGGAAAGACAAGAGTTTTAACGTTTAAGCATAACAGAAAAAAAGTTCAAGGAAAACATAAAGGTCTATTTACAAGGGTCTCAGGAACTTCAGGCTTTTTATTTGGCAAAATAAAAATATCTTCTTGGAACAAGTTGTAGAATTGGACCTCTCTCTTCAGGACACAGTAACACCACAGCTGTAGAAGCCCTACACTTTTTCTATTTCTTTTGAGTGTTGGAGTGTTGTTTTTTTCATAATAGAGGACTTCGGAATCTTTAAACACTGTTGGAATAGAGGAAACAGAGTAACTGGAGCAAAAAAGCACTGAACTTCCATGTTTTTGTATTTATTTTAAGCATGACACGGAACTACAAATAGATCAGATTAATGTCTGTCTGATAGCTGGTTTCCACAGACAGTTATATTTATTAGAAAACTTCATCCAAAGCCTGTTTTCAAGATATTTCTTGTTTTACAAACACAGCTAAACAAGCAAGAAATATAGATTGGGCAAAACTGAGTATTTGATGCACAATCAAAAAATCATGCCAGTGCCAAAGCAAATAAAGAAATACAATACCAAAAGCTTTGGTTTTGTTCTGCTAAATTATAACCTTATTTTGAAAGTTGGTAAGTGTTTTGTAATTTTTTTGTTTTCTTGCTATGACAAAGAACAGCATTCACTGGAGATTTAATTCACTTCAGCATGCTCTTCAGGGATTTTTTGAAAGCTGATAGTGAGAAAACAGCTTCTTCTTTTAAAAATAATTTAAAATTTTCTTTTAATTTTAAACATTTTTATAGCATTTATTTAGGAGGCTTTGATTTGAAAGAAAGAGAAAAGGATGGTACACAAGTCTTCATGGCTTCTAACATAATTATTTTTTCTTTGAAAAATACATTGAGCCAAAGCCTGTATTTACATATATAAGATATAGTACCAAAAAACTTCAGTGAACTTTCTCTGGTTTTGCAGGTATAACAGGCTAAGTTATGTGTGTTTATGTTTCATAACAAGGAGTATACATTTGAAGTATTAATGTATATAAGCCCTATAAAGATCTATCTAGGTATAATGAGTAAATCCTAATTTATGGCTAGCAAAGAATTACAAATAGAAGTGTTTTGCTCTTCAAAGAAACCGTTTCCTTTTCCTCTGACTCTAGTCCTGATTTATATTTGAGTCCTTATTTTATAATTCTTAAGTTGAAAGGGTTATGATTTTGACAATACTATTTAAAGGGCCTTTCATAAACTTACAAAATCATCCAAGCTGTCCGTCATTCTGTAAGGCACTGTTTTCCTCCTTAATAAAAATCTGGCTCCTAAAAATCATCATATATCAAACACTCCTCCAGCTTTTTTATTACCAGTTGATTTCTGCCTAATATTGTGTAAAATCAGTACCAAAGCATTAATTTCTTAACTGAGGCCTTCACACGTTAAATTGCTTGCTGTATTATGCTATACTTCTACTTAGAAACATAGAGCCACAGAATGGTTTGAGTTGGAAGGGACCTTCAAAGATCTTCTAGTTCCAACACCCCTACCATGGGCAAAGACATCTCCCACTAGGCCAGGCTGCTCAGAGTGCCATCCAGACTGATGTTGAACATTGTCAGGGATGGGGCATCCACAGGTTCTCTGAGCAACCTGTCTCCTCCTAATCACAGTAAAGAATTTCTTTTTTATGACCAACATAAATCTACCCTCTTTGAGTGTAAAACCTTTGCCCCTTGTTGTATCACTGCAAGTTCCTCAGTCTTTCTTAGAAACCCCCTTCATGTACTGAAAAGCTGCAGTAAGGTCTGCCTGGATCCTTCTTTTCCCCAGACCGAACAACCCCCAAGTCTCTCAGCCTGTCTGCATAGCAGACATGCACCATCACTCTGACAATCTTCCACTGGACCCACTCCAACCTGTCCATGTCTTCCTTCACCTGGAGACTCCAGGGCTGGAGACCTGAGTACTGACTGCAGCACTGCAGGTGGAGTCTCACCAGAGCAGAGCAGAGGGGCAGAATCCCCTCCCTGGCCCTGCTGCCCACGCTGCTTTGGATGCAGCCCAGGACACGTTTGGCTCTCGGGGCTGCCAGCGCACATGGCTGGGTCATATGCAATTTTTCATCTACCAGTATCCTAAATCCTTCTCCATGGGGCTGCTCTCAATCCATTCATCCCTCAGTCTTTACCAATAGCAGGGGTTGCTTTGGCCCAGGTGCAGGACCTTGCACTTTGCCTTGTTGAACTTCATAAGGCTTACTTTGGCACAACCTTCAAGCCTGTCAAGGCCCCTCTGGATGGCATCCCTTCACTCACATGCAGAACTGGACCACATAGCTTGCTGTCATTTGTAAACTTGCTGAGAGTGCACTTAATCCCACCGCCTATGTCATAAATATAGATATTGAGCCAAAGAATGACCTCTGAGGGATACCACTTGTTACTGATCTCTATTTGGGCACTGAGCCACGTCTTCAGATGTGGCCAGCCAATTCCTTAGCCATCAAATAGTCCCTCCATCAAACTCAGATCTCTCCAATTCAGTGACAGTGTTATGTAGTTTTTGCAGAAGTCAAAATAAAATCCATGGTTTTTCCCTTATCCACCAATGTAGGTATTCCATCCTAGAAGGCCACTGGATCAGTCAGGCATGATTTTCCTTATGTGAACCCAAGTTGCTTGCCTCTTTCACCTCTTCATCTGTCATCCATATGCCCTGACAAAACTTCCAGGAGGATCTTCTTCATTTTCTGTACCTCTGGGTATAGAGGCAAGGTCCTCCTATATTCCTTTTTTAAAAATAAATAGGATGCTTCCAATTTCTTTCGAAAAAAATTTCCAGTCATTGGGGACTTTGCCTGACTGCCATGACTTTTGACTTTGTACAGGCTATAAATGTGGTGTGGCTGATAAGACAGTCTTCTACAGTTACTCTGCTATCTACATTTTACACAGAATTCTACGGAAATCTTGTGGTTCTCTTCTATTTACAAGAAAAACATAAATCAAGAGTTGTCAGTGTCAGACTAGAATAATTATTCTCCATCTCCACTTAAGAGTATAAATGCTTTTATTTATTATTAAAATATTGCATTTCCTCATTTAAATAATTTTGTCTCTTACTACAGTAGATTTTTATCCTTGAACAAAAAATACTGTTTCTGCAACAGTTGGTATTGGAGCTTCAGCACCTGCAGTTATCTTCCCCATTCTCTTTCTCTGTAGGTTTTTTTATTTAAAGGTAAAATGCAGTAGGCAAGAATATACTTTCCTTATGAGAGAGATTCCCGTTGCTATAAAAGCCAAACTTACTTATCAC
Organism: Struthidea cinerea; assembly: GCA_013397865.1. NCBI lineage: Eukaryota > Metazoa > Chordata > Aves > Passeriformes > Corcoracidae > Struthidea > Struthidea cinerea. Next base: position 12,817 of record VZTI01003655.1, on the reverse strand, counting down.
GCTTCTCAGGAGAAATTCAGGGAATGAATGATCTATATACCATGGTCCTAGAAATCAGTGAGCTTAGAATATCTTTGGGAAAAAGAGATAATGCATCATCAAGTTAAGACATTAGAAAAAGGAGCAAGAACAACTTCAGAAACTGATGCTAGGAACTAATGTTAGAATTTCTAACCTTCATGGGGTAAACTTATTGTGAAGTGAACATAGACATGCTATGTCTACAGCATTATTCCTGTGGGCTTCTCAGTAGTTTCCCTGTCATGGAAAGAGTTCTGTGTTTTGAGCTCACTGTATCCCTTAAATGAATGTCATCATTTACTCCTGGTTAAGACAACTGTAGTAATCCAAACATGAGATGTTAGGGCCAGGGGGTTCTATCAGAGAAAAATCATCATGAACCACCAGAAGGATTATGGATATTTTGATCATGAAGTCCATGCCAGGGAATTTTGGGCCACAGATGTTTCAATTTAGTTAATGAAAGTGGTATGACATACTTCCTCCCATATAATGGGATTAGATATTAATTTAGGAACATTAAATATGCTACATTATCAGAAGATGTTCACTTTATAAACAGGAAATCTGTGTGCAGGCCAGATCTGCAACAGGGTGAGAAGTTACAGAAAACTCAGTATTAAACAGGTTGCTAGAGACACACATGCAAATGCCAACTACTTCTGCCAGAAATTTATTGTGATTAGTGTTGAAGACAGATCAACAGCTCACAGCAATGGTGATGAGAGCTTGGAAATATTTTTTCTGACAATAACTTTTTTGGATATCACAAAATCCTCATTTGAGTGAGAAGTACAAGTGCAGAGATTCGAAATCAGTAAGACCTGCTGCACTGGTTTTAATCTGGAAAGATGGAAGAAACTGGTTCATAGCAACTGTTTGGACCCGCTCAGGTTAACTTAGCAGACAGATCAGTGTGATCAGAAAGGCTGAGGACACACAGGTATTCTGAAACAAAGATCTAGAGTTATAAATCACTGAAGTGTCACAAGAATGGAGCAAGTTACTTATTAGTAAAGGGATTTCTGATCATTTGTGGGAGACAAATGGGCTGAATCTAGATAAAAATACTACTAAAATTAATATATTTGTCACAGGAGAGTGAGAAAGGAAAGCATTCATAGCACTGGCAACAGGAACTTTAGCAGGTGAGACAAACATTGGACATTACACAAACATGCACCGCAAGATAAAAGTAGGGGCTCAATTCTCCACACTCTATTGATGCAAGTCAGGGTAGCAGATGAAGCAAGCTAGTTTTGTTGGAGGGTCTTTTGTCAACTAAAAATGTCAAGGGTGATGGGGCCTTGGTCTTTTCTCTAGATAACCCATCTCTACTCATGATGTCCCTTATTGCCTGCATAATGTATTATAGCCCAAACCCTGCAACCACACAATCATACATTTAAGAATAAAAACATAAATTTAATGGCTCATCTAGATGAAATAATTTTACCATATTCTTACAGCTGCACTTTAAAAATTGTATTTCCTATAGATATAAAAAAAATAATTTCAGAAACTCTATGTATTCATTAAGCAAACTACCTATCTAGTTCAAACAATGTAATTCTTCTAAGTATTATATATCACTTCTTGTGGAAATCAGGTTGATAATTATTCATATTTCAGTTTTTTTCATATGGTATTTATGCATTTCTAAAGTTAAAATCAGACCACAGGCCTTAGCTAAACACGTAATATTGAAGGTTTGCAAACCTAATGCATAATAACCATTTCCACTATTATCAAAACTTATATTGCTCTTCTTAATGTATTCTTTAGCTTAACACTTAAAAGAACTTGTATTTCATTCTGATTTCCTTAAGAAAATCAAGACCAAAACATCTCTCTAGGAGATTCTCATGATAGTCCCATGAAATTCTAGCAAACTTTCCATACAAGGATATATTAAATTTTGTTTTAAACCAGTTCTCATCTTAGAATAATACTTAAAATGTCATTGAGAAATTTAAAATGTGAGTTCAAATAGTCTGAGCAGTTTTCCTGTTAACTGCAATTTAATGGTAAATTATTAAAACTACAAAACAAAGGTTCTGAAAATGGGTTTTGGACTAGCACAACATAGATAGGTGAATTATTGAAAAAAACCCCAAACAGATAAGAGACCTTTAACCCTTCTGTGATATTGTACTTCAGATCCTTACCCTAACCTCCCACTACATTCACCCCCATATTCTACCTTTTCCCGCAAAGTCAGTGTACTATAAATTGTTACAGGTCTTAAACTGACTTGTCATATTTGGCATCAGTTTAATTAGTTTTGGCAGATGATTTTCAGTGACTCATGGGAGAGTACTTTTGGTCTCTGTACTAACAGATGTACCATTTCCTGTGCTAAAAGCAATGACAACAATGTCACATGGCTATAAAATCGTAGGAATTTGCTACTCATAGTCCAATAAAAACAAATTGCTTAAAAAAAAAGTGGAGTAGATAAGATGGAAAATACACATCAGCAGAAATGTCTGGTTGTAAAAGATTTGATCCTTTGTCACTTCTCTAAACTTTGGGCAGTGAACTAGAGTTTTATATTATACAAAGCATTAACTTGGTGGCAACCATTGCTTTTTGTGACAAAGAACCCCACTGCACTGCAGAATGCTGCCTCTTCGCATTACACACATGGAATAAAACGGACACATATAAACAGCTATCACTTTATTTATCAGCCCTGGAACAATTTACTAGATGTTCTCTTGCTCATCTGAGCACATTTAACTATTCTCCTGGTTAAAGACAGCCTCTGTAGAGTAGTACTAGTAGATCACAGGATGCTCTGCAACAATTTCTAAATAATGATTTATCCACTTGCGTGTCCTTACGCTTCTTCTCTACTTAGTTCACGCAGCAGAGAAGCCCTCAAAAGATACAATAAGAAGTTATGTCTAGCAATTAAAATATGGCAGTTTTCTTTCATGATCCTCAACAAGAAAATGGAAACAGCATCCTGCCTGCATGCCATCTTCTTGTTCCAGAGAGGGTCCTGGAGGAGGCCACCAAGTCTTTGCTAGACTTTTAGCAAACTTCCAGGAGAATGCAACTTAAACTACCTGAGGCTGTAGGAAGGACTTTTCTGCCATACCACTCACAACTGTTGGTTCAAGTACAGCCCTGCCGACATGGGTATATATTAAGGAAATTTCCTGACCATCCAGGAGCATCTCTGGCAGTCAGAGGCCACCACCAATGTCACTGCTGACAGTGCAGCCCCACTGGAACAGGCAGATCCAGTGACCCGACGGGAGCCCCTCATGGCTCCCTGCACACCCCACTCTCATGCAGTCACACTACACTTCGTTACCTGTTTGAGCCCAGGTTTCCCATGGCAGAGTCTCAGATGTCTGATTCCACAAAGCCATTTATCCACAGCGTGGTAACTCAGAAACAGCTCAAGGTGGTGCCTCTTAGGACAGCCCACAGAAAAGGAACGCTGATCTTTTATACACTCACAGTCCAAGCATGGGAAAGTCTTATTCTTCTACCAGCTCATGTCCCCCTCTCCATCCACTTCGCTGGCTGGCGTCACCAGCCTACCTCTCCTTTGTTATGCAAAAAGTAGGCAATTCCAGGTTCCTGCTGTGTCTTTCAGTGTCCATTCACCTGGCTGGTGTCACTCATCTTCATGCTCTTTGTTATCCCAAGGGCTGACATTTCATCTTGGCTCTTGTCTGGGCTTCTACCCAGAGGTCAATCTGCATTTAAATCTGCATCTCCTGTGGCTTGCAAGCTTGTCTACCTGCATCCTCAGCAATACTCACTTGTCATTTCAATTCACTTTTGTAAACAATCTGAGATTCTTATCTCTCTTTTTAATAACAGGAAAATCCTGCGAATCTTCGAGAGAGACTCTAATGTGAACATCTGACTGACTGTTCTGAAATGCTTGTCCTATGGAGAACAGACAAAACCATATGGCTTCTGTCCAGCTGTATTACACAAACAGCCCTTCAAGGTGTGGTACAGATAGCTGAATGCAGGTAGAAGGGAAAGACTCTTCTGCTGTTACTAAACTGTGCTTTTTAGAGCTAGCTGAAACATTTTTTAGATAAAACTTCGGGGAACAAAGGTTAAAGGAATGCTTTTTGGATCCCTGGAAGTGTTCAAGGCCAGGTTTGATGGCGCTCTGAGAAACCTGGTTCAGTGAAAGGAGTCCCTGCCCACGTAGGGGGGATTGGAACCAGATGATCATCAGGATCCCTTCCAACCCAAACCGTTCTATGATTCTATGATCTTCAGTGACTTAATTTCCCAGTGCAATTAACCTGCCACTTTTATCAGAGCTGAATTCAGCAAAACAAAACAAAAATGAAGGGAATGTATTCATCACTTAATTACAATTAAAGGTTCAGATTTAGACAAGCTACCACAGGGAGATGTAATTTGCACTTCCAAATATCAGCCAATCCTCCTGTGGCAGAGGGGGCAATTCATCACTGTGGAGGGGCTCTGACTGAGTTTCATGACAGCTCTGCTGGCAGTAGACTCCAAGTCAACACCTCTGTTAGACATCCTAGTCACACCCCTTTTCTGGATAGCCCTACCCTCTCCTTCAGCTGCTCCTTCAGCAGCCTGGAGTACCTAAGACTCTATACTGATATTACTTGTATTGAACCAGCAGTTTGCAGCTTTTCCACACATCAGAAAGGGGGGAGGATAAAATTCCTCACCATTAGAAACATGACTTCATGTCACAAATATAAAATCACATGCATTAATCCTTTTAATCGTACATGTCTGCATAGAAAAGGACAAGAAAGAAGGAGCCTTTCAAGACTGAAATTAAAACTGGAATTGGAACAGTCTCAAATGTATTTCTTGAATCACCTTCTTTTATGTTTTCATGGTATTTATCACAGATTCCTTCTTTCTCCTTCCATCTTTTAACATGTAAAAATGAAGTGATTAAAAAAAAAATCTATCTGCCATAGATAATCTCTAATATTTATTCAGGCATCAGTTAACCAAAGCTTTGTATTTCTCAAGTAACATTTCAATATTTTAATGAAGTGTGGAATATTTAATAGAATTGGTTTAGCCCCATTTAACTTTAAAGTTAAATTTCTATTTTTGGAAAATCTCCTTAAAATAGAATCACAGAAATTAGATGTTCAATGTTAGAGATTTTAAAACGTGTCTAAGTTTCTTTTGTATGAAATTAAGGTTAGCCTTGACTTTCTTTTTTTTGGGCTATATTTAACAGAAAAGGAGCTATTTTGCTAATAAAGAAAGCCTACTGTGACCTTTACATTGTCTGTGATACAAAAACCTCTCACCATAACAGAAACCATTGTCAGATTTAATTTAAATCCTTGCAATTTGAACTGTCATCAGTGATAAGCTCTCCCTCATCAGCAACAGGGGAATACATGTCCAGTAGTTTGGAACAGTGTAAAAACGTTTCATGTTAATGAAAGCAAGTTGAGTATTGATTTCCAGGTTAAAAATTTTGGTTGTATAAACTGAAAATGACTAAGCATGATTTTAATAGAATAATAATATTGCATGTCAAAAGACTTCAGCCCACTTTAGGAGTACAAAAAAATTCAAATAGTAATAATTTAGTTTCACAGTGCTAATGGAGATCAGTATAATTGCCTCTCTTTGGAGGCAGATAAACTGAGTGAAGTAAAGATGCCCTTTTCTGAGAGACATTCTCAGATAATTTTATTTTAGGCATATAATTTGGAACTAAGAACCCTTTGTTGATATGAAAAGGAGGGCCTGAGTGCCTCATTTAGTGTTAACAGATATTTAGATCAGTATCTAATGGAATGACTTGAATCTGAGACAATAATTTAGTCTCCATTCATGTTATGCCTGTTCCCTCCTTAGGAATTTGTAGCCGGGATTGAGAAGGCTGTTATTTACAAAATTCCCGGTAGTACTACATAGTTCAAGTTTTCTCCAACGGACTTACACAAGTATTCATTTCACCACAGTCTCATCACTACTTAGCAGCAAGAACAAAATATTAAACATTTTATCCTCTCCTTGCTAAAAATCTAGATCATATTTCTTACAATTAAAGATTCAACTATTAAAATGCACATACTTCATGTATGCATGGTCATCATAATATTCCTTTCTTCTGTCTTCCATATCCACTCTGTAAACAAAGTAAATACTAGTCACAGAAAAAGGATAAGTAACCAGAGTTTAAAAATATGACTTGTATTTTCATTGCTGTTTAAAAAGCACCCTAGATTTTATATAAAGTACAGAATAAGCTTTGCTTCTTACCAGTTCTTAATATTTTTACAGCACATATCTTCTTCATTTTTCCTTAGGCATGGTTTATGTTTCTGACATTATTAAAACTTGTTCAAGATGGCCAATTAATTTTTGTATAAACACTAAAAATAATCATAAGACATCATGCTGGGAGTCTGGATTACCACCCAACATGTATCTTATTTTTAGATGTCATTACCCGTGCATTTACATTTTTTAGATATGCTTTTGGCTTTACTTCCAACTTTAACTACATGACTAAGATTGACTTCCCTTTTGTATGCAAAGTGAATCAAATTGCAGTCCTTGGATCTGTCAGAGCATAGAATCATACAATGGTTTGAGTTGGAAGGAATCTTAAAGAGAAGATCATCTAGTCCTCACCCCCCTGTCACAGACTGGGACACCTTCCACTAGACCAGGTTATTCAGAGCTCCGTTCAACCTGGCCTTAAAACACTTTCAAGTATGGGGCATCAGCAGCATTTTAGACAACCTGTTCCAGTCCCTCACCTTAACATTTTTGAAATTGCGGCTTAGCTTCAGATGGCCTTTGCTCTCAAAAACGTAGTTCTTCTACTGTGGAGAGGAAAGGGCTTTTTATGCAATATAACCTTCTTGAAGTGTTGAGCACTTAGAGACAGCTGTCCACTTCCCCACCCCAGGGAACAGGCACCGCTGCCTTGGAGAAAGGCAGAACAAGTGTAATGGTAGCAAATTCAACCCAGTAGCATTACCCACCAATGGAGGTGAAAAACAGAATTCACATAGCAGCAGGAGATCTGCCACGCGGATGAGGATTGTGCTGACAATCTATTATAGCATAGCCCACTAGGAATATTACTGAAACACTACACTTAATGGTTATTAAACACTTAAAAAAATTAAACTGAAAGCTCAGGACAAGTCATCATTCTTGATCAATATAAAGGGCAAATATTTCCACTCTATGTTCAGTTAACAGTGGAGAATTTTACTTCTGGGAAGTTTTGAAAAACTATCTTTGTATTTACTAGAGTATTGCTCTTAATAGATGGGAAAGATTTTAGTGCTAATAGTCACAGAAGCTCTTTTTGCCCATTTTGTTGGATAATCAGATAAGTATAAAATCTATGGTTTTTAAAGAATAATGAATTTGGGAATATATATTTGAGCATATGGATGCATACATAGCATATACAGGACTAATTTTTCATGGCATATTTCTTTACCCAAGGGTTTAGATGTCTTCTGTGTTTATTACATCTATATAGTGAAAAGAAAAATTAAATCATCATCTTGATGATCCTTCTCATTAAATGTCACTCACCCACAGCTGGGATAGGTATGCACAGCACTCTAAAATGACACTGAAGATTGCAAATGGTTTTTCTGTACTCTCACTCTTGGCAGGTCACTGTGAAAAATTTTTCTTCTTGACCTGTCAGCTTATACATCAGGCCTCTCTATCTCTTACAGAATCATATAGGTCTGTCCCTTCTTGGATACTCTGAGTCCAAAATAGGCATAAACTTCCAAACTCTTCCACCACTTTTAGATGCAGACTTGCATTAGACTCTTCACTGCTGATACTCTACAAATGCCCCTGTCCTGCCCAGGTTCAGGCAAGCCTAAGTTGTTTTTTGGCAGCTAAACAAGTAATCATCTCCTATCAACATTTCCACTGGAAGCAATCTTCCTTAGTTTCTGGTATGCAGCCAATGCTTTTACTACCACAGTAACAGATTAAAAAACTCACTTTTTTCCTCCCATTCTCAAAGCGAAAAAAATCAAAACCAAGCAAAACCAAATCGCAGTGCTAGGCTTCTCCCTTTGAATTTCCAAAGAAGCTCAGTATTGGTTTAAGCTGCTCCAATGTCAACTAAGACTTTTTGGTGTATACGCCGTATGTCTCTTAATGTAATTCTGACAAATACCTAGCTAGAGTTGTCTGATATTTGGAATGCCCAACTCAAGAAAAATAAAGATGAGGTACCATTTTTTCTACAAGAAAAAGATGTTTCTACCAGAGATGAAAATGAAGACCGTGTAATCATACATGGTCTGCTCCACACATTTTGAGGCAAATAATTTCTAAAAGCTAAAAGTGCCTTTAAGTGTCTAGATTGCATCTATCATATATACAAATATATTGAAGGAATGTGCAAGAAAGGATAGAGGAATAGGCATTCCAAATATTTCATTTTACCAAGGAAAGGACAAAGATAAACATGCGGCAGCAATTAGACCAAACAGCTGTCATCCTGGTGTTAGCTGGCATACAGACAGGAATGCTCTAACAGGTAAGAGGATGGGTTCACAGGATAAGTACCAAGGCAACAATCTGGTAAGATTTTCCTGGTACTGTGATTGCTGTTCCAATCCTACCATAAATTAGAAGTAACAAAAAAGTGGTCTGGGAAGCTGTATCTATATGCCAGACTCTGGCAGAATAAAATTTCATACATCAGTTCCACTGCACAGTAAGATCCATTTGTTGGCATTTGTCAACACCGCTGTGCTGATTTGCCCTAAAAGCTCAAGTTTTACTATCAATGTTTATTGTGCAAAGCAGGGATTCAGGTGGTCAGTATTCCATATCCAAGTTAATATGTATGTTGGGGAAAAAAAAGAAAATAAAAACCCACTCAATTGCATGGATCTTTTGCTTGTTTATTTTGCTCCTTGATGAAAGACTTATTATATATTGGCTGTGCCAGCTCCATTGCAGATCACATGATCATGTCACTGTTGATTCTTAAATGCAGCTGAATGCCTCATATGCTTGTTCCTGTTGGTGGACAATCCTGTAATGACAGGTACAGTAGCAGGAAGTACTGAAATTGCAAGTCCTGAGAAGTCAGGAACATTACTATTCAACATTTTTGCCAAGTTACCCCACTTCCACACAACACACACATCTTTCAAATAATACAGAACATGGACAGAGGTTTAGGTAATGGCCCTCTAGTTATTGGTTGGCTTCTTCATATATGTGATGCAATTGTGAATCACAGTATATCACAAAGTTGCTCAGACTTGGTTACAGAACAGCTTCTTTTAAACAATTCTGTGAATCCATATTAAAAAAACCCAAACAAACAGACTTTTCAAATGCATGATGTGCTTGGGGTATTCTTAGCTAAATAATGGTTTTGTGCAGATTAAAGCAGCTGCTCACCAACACTTTGATCATTCCGTATTACAATTCATGTTGACAACATCCAGTGTCTACATGGCAAATATTGTGCCATTGCAAACACCACTTTTCAAACAAGACTGAAAGAGTACACTAAGACCAGCTACAATAATTAAAGGACCATTAATCATCTTTTCTTTTTACTTTTGCAAGAGTGTCATAGCTACTATGGCTTTCTGACCAAAATCCAGTCAAGAGGATCTAATTATCTGATACTTTCTGAATATTTTATTCAAATTAATTAGCTGGATGCAATATGGACTTCCTGGCCTACACAGTTACAGCAACAAAGTTCTAAGCACAGTCATGGAAAGACAGACATATGAAATCTGCTTTCTGTGATCTGGTGTTCATACATTGTACTGAATGGATTTCTCAGGAGACGTTTCTATCTTCTGTGTTTCAAAGAGAGGTCCTGAAAACTGGTATGTCAAAATAAACCAGGTTTATCCTTTATTTTTCTCATTTATACATCCCTCCTGGAAGCCGATCTTGTCTTCAGCCTCCTAAGCTTTCTGTGGCTAACAATGGCAGCATATACATAATAGGATTACACCACAAGTGAGTATAATATAACTAATGAATCAAACTCTTCTCTTCACCAGAATTAATGGGTAAGTATGGATAAGAAATGTCATTTCTAAACTACTGGAACTGGAGTTAAATGCAAATGGAGTTTAAGCTGTAGTCATTGGAGTCCACAGTGGTGCTTTTGACAATGTTATCCTATATTTAAGAGCATCATTCATCAATATATATTACCATGTAGTTAAGTTTGTATGTCTGTTTAACGTACTTTATATAAAATCAATGTAATTTTTCTACAGACGATAAATGTTTTCACAAAATGTTTACTTCAAAATAATCCTGTGATTTTATTCAATCGTTATTAAAGTTTTGTGTCATTTTTTCAGAGTAAAAAAAGCCACACCTTTTTCAAGGACACTATATTTGAGCATGTTCAGTTGTTATTATAAAAATTACCGAAGTTTTTGGTGACAGTCTGAAAACAGTAAATATTTCAAATGTGCAAGATTCTCCTGAAGAAGCAGATAGATACAGAAAATGCCAGAAGAACATGCTGAAATGAAAATTACAGCCCTGCCAAGGGTAGGAGTTTTATCTAAAGAAACTCAAAAAGGAAACCCCAGACTTGAGTTATCAACCTTTTATCCCCCTCCATTTGCACGTTGCTGGTTTAAATATGGTTAATATAAAAATACCTTCCTTTTATTTCTTTATCAGACTAACAACAGAGTAAGATTGAAAGAACATTCAAGTCTGAGCAAACTTTCCGTCTTTCATTGCATGTACATTCTGTTCCAGATAAAGCTTTTTTAGCTGCCACTTTTCCTTCCTGCCCATTTTCATGTTTTGTTTATCATCTAGTATCTTTTACAAGAGTAATGTGGTATCGATCCATTGACAGATTCCTTTCAAGCCTTTTCTCCTTATCTTCCTGTACTTGGATGCTCTCCATGTTAACTCACTGAGGATAGGAAGGCTTTCTTCTTGAACCTAGGCTTGAGCTTCAGCACTCCACCTTACCAGTGGGAGTTGTTTACTAAGGAAAAGGAGCACATATATCAAACCAAAACCGAGAACTTGCTTGACAAGAAGCAGAAAAGAGACATAAGATCAGATGGTGAAGTCTAGCTAAATGAGGTGTTGCCATTTCCTCTCACTTGACACCTAAGTTGCCCTCCCAGATGTTGGTGTTAAATATCAGGCAAGTGTAGAGTGATTACTTTTGGCTGCTGAGTTGGATTCTTCTGGAGGCTATATGGCACTGAATATGAAAGATGGGTTATTTGATTCAGAAATAAACTCTATGACTGAACTTTAAATCTGAAAACAAATCTTGATTAGTAACTCTTGAATGCACACCTTTATAAACTTCTGTAGCCAAGGCAGTACTGTGTATGAATTTCAGGTCTAGGGCCTGACAATGAAACATGCCTAACTGATATCAGTAGGACATGGCCTCAGGACTTTCAGTAAACTTCAGATAAGAATCCTCCTCAGTTATTAAGGAAGCCATAAGAAAGTGGAACAATGCTGATAACAAATGTTATCAATTATCAGATCTTCTCAGGCTGCTTTTAATTTTGTATTTTAATACCACAGAGCAGTTTCAAGCTCTCTAGTCTAGGAACTGTATGCATAGAGATGAGGTGTTAGAACAAAATAGTTTAGGGAACAAAATGCAAGCTGAGACACAAAAAACTACAGTGGTTAGAATTGACTAAAGTCAATAGTTAGACTGCGGTAAATTGGATAAATGACTAGAGAAATCATATTTGTTCTGTCTAGCTAAAGAGTGAACAAATTCTTCAGTAGATTGCTGGGACCAAGGATGTGCTCATTTTTAGAAGGGTCAGCAAGCAGGGAAATAATTAATCGTTGGAGCTGAATCTGGCACAGCACATCCTTCTCCCTATTCTGACTTTGCTTTCATGGCAGTGTGCTTTTACAGAGTATTCACCTCTCCATCGAGTTTATACATAGTGTAAACTTTACAAGTAGTGCCCGTAAGAAGCTACTCACATAGCATTGTCTGGGTCCTGGTGAAGGCTGTAGCCTTTGTCCCCAAACAAAGCAAGAAAAAATGTACAAAACACACAGAAGCCACATGAAACCTGCTCCTCGCATTTCAACTCTTCTGTTACCCAGTTTAAGTATCGTCTCTTTGCACAGCCTGCATCTACTCTTGTAGGAGCTTACAGTCATTAATGCATTTCCTGCAGGTATTCTGACATAAACTGTGTGGCCTTCCTATGAGCTTGAAAGGTACAGCTCTGAAATGATAAATGACAATGCCTCAGGCAGCCAGAGAAAGGAAAGACAGAGAGAGAGTTTCCTTCAAATATTCAATAATTTCTGTGACAGGAAAAAAAGAGCATTTCTTAATCAAAATACACAGAACTCTAAAGACAGCATCTCAGTTGCATCACAAATCTTCTTTTCAGTTTAGCTAGGAGATCAGATTTTGAAAACGCCCTCAGTTTTACATTAGGAGCATGTCACTGGAGGATAAAATTTTAGTATCATTTACACAGAAAAGGATGCATTATTGACACAGTCTGCCTTTCAAGAAGTGAAACTCAATTTTTTTTTTTTTTAACCATCAAATTGTCTTTGATTCTTACTCTTGGTAACACCCATCAGACAAATCTCACTGGTGCTGGTCACAAGTGCATGGTCAAAAGAAAAACTGGCTTAACTCATAACATATGGAACAGAATATATGAAATAAGCTTTTTCTTCTCAGTACTAGCAGTTTTCCAAACCATCATTATAGAGTTATACTATCAGCTGAATCTCTCAATCAATATCTGTGCGAGGCCCAGCCTTGGTAGCAGCC
>VZTI01003653.1:1140-11202 GCA_013397865.1 Struthidea cinerea | reverse complement strand
CTGTCTTTCAAACCAAGACAGCTGGCCACTATGACAGATCTGTCCTTTACTTCATTACCTTGGTTCTGGAGACACAAATGAGGCAGAAACCTGATTACAATGGGATTTGATCACTGGCTGTACATGATTAACCTTTAAAATTTAGAGTGACCTATTCATCATAACCAGAAAACTACACTATTACCAGAGGATCAGTGTCAGGCTCTGCAGTAGCAGGGCCTGTGGAGAAGAAGGGAATGAATTTTCCTTCCTGGCTGCTGCCATCAGCAATGCTAAAAGTGTACAAAGCTGCTTCCTTACAGGAATCATAAAATGTCACCTCCTTGGCTGGGACATCAAGGAAGATTCCAAACAATTTGAGCTTCCCACTCACACTCAGACGAGTCCAACGATCCATGTAAGCCCAATAGTCTCGCCCATCTGCCAACCCTACGGCCCAGAAGCCATTCTGAGGGGACAGAGTCACTGTCCCTTTGCGAGTCACAGATTCCTGGGCAATACCCAAGGTCCAGCTCTTTCTTCTCCCAACATACACTTCCCAGTAGTGTTTCCCAGATGTGTATCCTTCCTTTGCCAGCACAAACAGATGGGAATCAAATCTCTTCTCATTGCTGGGCACATGTCTGATGACACCAGTATCTTTCACTCTCCTCCCATCCGCAGAGATTTCCAGTCTGGGATGAGCCGTGTCAGCATCCAGAGTGACATCCCCTGCAATGGTCAGGTGAGGCCATGAGGAGCAGAAAACACAAGCTCTGCTTTTCTGAGCCTTTCCCTTCTGTGCCCTCAGCCCCCTCTCATTTGTCCTTCCCCCTTCCATGCTCAGCTGCACTCAGCAGCCTCTTGCCTCAGGGCACCTCCAGCTTCTCCCCTCCCCTCCTGCCATGTCCCTTCCTTGGGCTGCTGCCAGAGAGAGTGGCAGCCTGCAGGCACCAAATGCCAGGCACTGCTCCAGTGCTGCTGGGACTGCAGCAGGCAGCTCCAAGGAGGAGGCTGTGGGGCTCAACCCCCTCTCCCTCCATGTCTGCATTGCTGGAGGGGTGGCTGGAGGAAAAAGACCAGGAGTTGAGAGCAGCTGGAATGAGGTTTGGGTGTCAGGATTAANCAGGAGTTGGCAGCAGCTGGAATGAGGTTTGGGTGTCAGGATTAACTCCTTGGCAAAGTCTCAAAGAGATTTTCAAGCTTTAAGCAGTTTCTCCTCCATAACAGAGCACCAGCAGAGCTACACACATATTGCTTGCACATGGATTAGAGTGGAGGAGTGATCTGCAGTGCCACAAGGTTAAGGGAATGTTTCTTGCCTCAGCTTTTCACTCCTATCAGGGGATGGGATGAACCCCTGGCAGAACTTGAGCAAGGTGCAGTCATGAACTGAGGGCCTCGAGCTCAGCTCAGATTGAAAGGAGAAGGAGCTGCTCCTGCTGTGGAGCAAGATCAGCTCCAGACACTTTTCCTGAGAGGCCCAAGAGGCCAAAGCAGGAGTGGGGAGCCAGGGCTGCAGTGGCCAGTGCAAGCTGGCTGTGCCTGCTCCCCACAGCTGAGAGGGCTCCTGACAAGCACAGGCAGGGCCTTGTGCAGCACATGGCAGTGAAAAAAGTCATCAAACCCCCCTTCCCTGAGTGTGTTCTTCTCCAAACAGCTCTCTGAGGGGGTGGGATGTGTTTTCCAGAGCTGCACCCAGGTTCTGAGTACTCACCGCCTCACCTCCCGTATGCTTACCTTTGTAGGACTGTACTTTGGAAAGTTCTGTGGGAAAAATCAAAAAAGCAGACAATGAGTGGATTTGTCAAGGACTGCTGGACCCCTGTGTGTTCAGACACAACCCAAGCTGCTGGCCAAAAAGACCATGTCCTCCTGGAGTCACACACTTGTTGTCTAAGTTGGGAAACACCTCAAGCAGCCCTGGGCCATCCTCCAAAGGGAGCAAAGCCTGAGGCACTGGGGTGCTCTCAGTGCTTTAGCAGAAAGAACTCCAAGCAGCCCTGAAATCCAGGCAGGAATCCTCGAGGAGAAGGAAGAAGAGGCCATGCTGGTGTCAGGGGAGCAGGGACAGGGAACAAGGGGGATTAATTTCCCTGCAGGAGATCTTTCAGGTTTGCCGTAGAGTGGGAGGGGCTGTAGCTGCAGGGCTCTTCACTGGCCTCATCTGCTCTAGGCATGCAACTTTCCCCCCCAGGCAGCCCATTTGCTGCCTGAGTATCTCCTGGTACCAGCTGACACTCCCCCAGGGCAATACTTTCAGAGTGCCTTCAAATCTGCTTATTTTCCGTTATAATTTCCAACTTCTAAATCTGGAAGAGAAGATCAAAACAGAGTTGGCCAACTGTCTGCTCTAGATGACACTGAGGCCACCCCCATATTCCCCTACTCCCCCACCACATGCACACCATTCTTGTCACCAGTTCTACTCTCATTTCATCAAAGTCTTCAAGAGAAAACAGTAAATGAGGTTGTGTGATAATTGTGTTTACCAGAGACGGGGCCCGTGGCTCCAACTTGCTCCCTCTGAGGTCCAAGGATGACTAGAAGCTGCTGTGAGATGAGCTCAGCCTCTCCTTCCTTACCAGATGGCAAAGAGAGGCCAGAGGAATGGCCAGACCATGGACTACAGAGGAGATGGGCTTTCACACAGAAGGGGCTCCCGGGAACCAAAGGTGACTTTCCTGCACCAGTTTCCCCTGAAGACATTTGTCAGGCTGATCAGGCACTCCTGAGCCAGGGCAAGGGGAGCATGCCAAAGACCGTCCCAGCTCCTCAGAACTGGTTTGGGTGTGTTGACTGCTGGAGGGCTGGGGAAAGAGCACAGGCCCTGTGAGCCTTTCCGAGTGCTTAGCAAAGGTCTGATGGGCAGAATGCAGGCTTGGGATAGTCCGCATCCATCTCTCCAAACTGCATCCATAGGCTGTGGGAGACATCCCTCTGTTGTGAAGAAGGTGATTTTGTAAGAGGACGTGCAGGTGGACACCATTACAATGTATTGGGTCATGGGGAGCCCATGGTACACACTGCCTTCAGAGACAAGGGAGAGAAGAGGGACCTTGATCCCCTACAGTTGTCATCTCAGTGTTCAGGTGTCTCAGTGGGTGGGACACAAGAGCTACTTGCCAAAAACAGTCTGACTCTGTCCATCCCTTTTGAGGAGCTCTGGAGGACAAGCCCATAATAAAATCTGCCTGTAGAGCAGCCTTTGCCTTCAGACAGATGAAGGCCTTGTAAGGATAGGCCTTGCTCACCTCGTTTGTTCTGTAGGAGCTGCAGATCACTCTGTGTAGACACCTGCCTGTTCTTGAAAGTCTGCTGGAGAGTTTGCAGTTGGTGGGAGATCTGCTGGAGGTCCTTCTGCCACGTGAATTCCAAGACCCTTGAGATATTTGATTCCTCTGTTCTTCCTGTGAAATAGACTGGTGTCATAGGGACAACGATTTTGCCTCCCTGAGGTGAAGTCTTGTCCCACTAATAGAATGGGGGCTTTCCTTTGAGAAAGGAGTAGGAAGACGCTGTTTTTTCATTCCCTTCAAAGATGAGGGAAAGAAGAGGGACCTCGAGCACCTCCAGTTGCTATCTCAGCATCAAAGGTGTTCTACGTGCCTGGGACATAAGAGCTCCTCCTAAGAAGTCCTGCCCAACGTATCCAGTTTGAGGAGGAAAAAAACTCACAGGAAGATTTTTCTGCACAGCAGTTTTTGCCTTCAGAGAGATGAAGGCCTGCTGAGGAATGGCCCTGCTCACCTTGTTTTTTCTCCAGGTCTGCTCTGATCATCTGAAGGTCATGCTGTGTGGACTCCTGCATGTTCTGGAAAGCTTCCTGCAGAGTTTGCATTTGTTGGGAGAGCTGCTGGAGGTCCTTCCCCAACCAGGATTCTATGGTTGGTGTGGTTTTTGCCTCCACTGTCCTTCCTGTGAAAAAAGAACCCTCTCACTGGGAAACTATCATTGACTTCTTCAGGGGGATACCAGTGCTCTGCAATGATGGTGCCTAAAAGCTCTGATTTGAAGTCCCTGCCAGAGTGTCCCTTCTTGGAGCTCTCCCAGTCCCTGTAAGCCTTCCTGAAGGCCTGTCCAAGGCCTGCTGGGCTCTTGGAAGGCAGAAATGACCCCACTCCATGTCTCCAGACAGCATCTGGGAACCCTGAGAGACAAGGCTCTTGGTCATGAGGAAGGTGTGGTGGGGCATCCCCCACCTGCCCCTCCAGCCACACTGAGGTCTCAGGAATGTTCGCTGGGCCTCAGCCTTGGTCAGTGGCCCCTGGGATGGACATGGGCCCTGTGCCTGCCTAGGGGAAGATCCCAGGACACTGGGCAGAGAGTGCTGGGTGTTGTCAGTGCCCTCCCCTGCCCCCACCTCATGCACTGCCCATGGAGGTGCCTCCAAGGGCTCATCATGGGCACAGACATGCAGGGTGTGCACAGCCCGGCCTTGCCAAATGTGGCACCAGGAGTGGGGCAGTAGGAGAAGGGCAGTGGGGAAAGGGACAGAGATGGGGACAGGACTTCAAGGAGGAACCTTAACAAGTGTTAGGCAATGAGAGAACTCACACTTTCTTCTAGGACAAGGGAGCGAAGAGGGACCTTGAGCCCTGCAGAGAACACTTCAGCATGGAGGCCTTTCAGTGTCATGGAACACAAAAGCTGTTCCCCATGTAAGGACTGTTCTTCTCCATCCTGTTTGTGGAACTGTTGAGGACAAGCTCACAGGATATTTTGCCTGTAGAGGAGCTTTTGCCTCCAGAGAGATGAAGTTCTGCTGGGGAATGGCCCTGCTCACCTTGTTCATTCTCCAGGTCTCTTCTAAGGAGCTGCAGGTCACACTGTATGGACTCCTGCCCAATCTGAAAATCTTGCTGAAGAGTTTGCATTTGTTGGGAGAGCTGCTGGAGGTCCTTCTGCCACATGGATTTCAGGGCCCTTGTGGTATTTGCCTCCACTGTCTCTCCTGTGAAAAATACTGGTGTCACTGGGACAATAATTTTACCTCCCCTAGGTGAGGTCTTGTCCCAGTAATGACATGGTGCCTTTCCTCTTAGACAGGACCAAGAAGATGCTGTTCTTTCACTCCCTTCAAAGATGAGGGAGAGGAGGGACCTTGACTACCTCCAGTTGCCACCTCAGAATGAAGGTGTTCCATATGCCTGGGACATAAGAGCTGCTCCTAAGGAAGTCCTGCCCAATGCGTCAACTTTGTGGAGGGGAAAAATTCCCATGGTGGTTTGCCTGTAGAGCAGTTTGTGCCTTTAGAGAAATGAAGGCCTGCTTGAATGTCCTTGCTCACCTCTTTTGTTCTCCAGATCTGATCTGATCATCTGAAGATCACACTGTGTGGACTCCTGCATGCTCTGGAAAGTTTGCTGCAGAGTTTGAATTTGCTGGGAGAGCTGCTGGACGTCCTTCCCTGACCTGGATTCCAGGGCCAGTGTGGTATTTTCCTTCACTCTCCATCCTGTGAAGGAAGAACACTGTCACCAGGACCCTGTCATTACCTTTCTGAGGGGGGGACCTGCCATCTCCTTCAATGCCCAAAAGCTCTGATTTAAAGCCCCTGCCAGGGTGCCTTTCCTTAGGCCTCTCTCAGTACCTGTGAGCCATCCTGAATGCCTCCTGGAAAGTTTGAATTTGCTGGGAGAGCTGCTGGATGTTTTTCTGTCCTATGGATTCCAGTGTCCCTGTGCTTGTTTGCCTTCTTGGGCCTTTCTGTGAAAAAGCCATGTCACTGGGACACAGCCTCCTTGAAGGGGATATCGTCCCATCTGTTCTGAGGATGTTCAAATCCTCTGTTTTAAAGTCTTTTCTTTAGGATATCTTAAGATATTTTGTTGTTCCTTCCCCTCTCCTCTGCAGAAACCCTCATCTGAGAGGTATTAAACCTCATGCTGAAGGAGGAATCTGGAAATGGTTTTCTTTGTGCATTATTTCTTTAGGTTGCGAGGGGAAAAGGAACTCAGGCTCAGTTCCCTCATGTCCTGCCTGTTTGCTAATTTCTCTGCTCCAGACTTTTCTTTCTTCATAGAATCCAAACTAATTCAGAGGCCTTGAGAAAGAATTCACTCAACCCTGAAAAACAGGGATGAGGAATTCACATGTTAATGCACATGTGGGCACCATTACTGATCCCTGGCTTTCAAATCCAATTCCACCAGGAGTTTGCTTTTGGAAGGAGACTTGACCTGTCCTGTGGATCTCCAGGCTTGTCTGTTGAAAGGAGTCTCAGCACCACTGTGCGCCCTTCTAAACATGGGCTTGGAGCTCCTGTGCTGCTGTGAGGAATACGGAAAGGAACCCCATTGCCTCCTCACTACCCAATGTCCTGGCCACAGGGGAGACCCAGGCCAAGACATTTCCCAGAAGAACTTATCTGTTGCATCTGTTGCTTAACTTGTGAAATATCTCAAACAGGACAGGCTGTCTTGTAGCGAGTTATTTTGGCACCATGGGAGTAATGCTCCCAGTTGACAATAAACATCTTGCTGTAGAAGTGAAGCCTTTGCTTATCTGGAAAGATAAAATGGATTTCTGACTGACAGACACCTTATACAAACTATAAAAGCTACATCAAACTTTCACAAAGTGGAAATCTCCTGCACATTCCCTGGAAATGTGTGGAGTTTCTCCCCAAAGTGGGAATGCTGCTTTGTGATTACTCCCCTGGAGGTTGAGTGAAAGGACTCCATGTACCTAATTCTCATTTTGGTGGTAAGTTACACTGATTCCTAATCAATACTATTTCTTTTGCTAGCTTTAATATAGGTGCCTTGATATTGTGCACTGTTTTATGTAACCTACTAGTAGTTATTTTGTTTTATACTGTGTAGTAAATAACTCCGAGACCTTTTGTCTGTTATCTCCTATCTGTTCCATAAATAACTCATTTTATAAATACACCTGATCTGCCATCCTTAGAACTTGCAGGCCAGAGTGATTTCTTAAATTTAAGCTGTTGCCAAAAATCGGAGGCTAAGGCAGGGCTTTCCTGAAGCTCCCACTCGCTCCATGACAGATGGGAAATACAACAAAAGACTTGCTGGAGGCCCTTGGAAGTGGGAATGTCTGGAGGGGTGGGATTGTTTGGTCTCACTGCACTGGACCCTCACACACCACAGACCTTGGGATCTTCTTCTTTCTAGGCAGGGGCTTGTTTTCAGGCAGTGTGAGTAAGTTCTGGCACTCAGCTTCATGGAAACACTCCTACCTTTTCCCCAAGTAGGAAAGGCAATGAATTTGGCTGTGTCTGCCTGCAAGAGAGTTTAGGGTGAAAAATGTCCACTGCTTCCCACAGGAAGTGTGAGAAGCTCACTGCTCATCTGCTGGCAGCCTGACACGAGGATGACTCACAGAGTCATAGAATGGTTTTGGCTGGAAGATACCTTAAGGATCATCTCCTTCCAACTTAAATGCTATTGACATGGACCCAGACTAGACCAGGTTGCTGAGTGTCACAATCAGCCTGTCTTTTAACAGTTCCAGGGATGGAACAGTTACAGTTCTCTGGGCAACCTGTACCATGGCCTCATCATCCTCACAGGGAAGAATTTCTTCCTAATATCTAATCTAAATCTAACCTCCTTCAGCTTACAGCCATTCTCCTTGTTCTGTCACTCTTTGCCCTTCTAAGCAGTCTCTTCACAGCCTTTTTGGAAGCCCCCTTTAGCTATGGGAAGGAGCTCTATGGTCTCCATGGAGCCTTGTCTGCTCTCAGACTGTCAACTCTCTGTCCCAACTCTCTCAGCCTGTCTCCATGGCAGAGATGGTCCAGCACCGTGACCAACTTAGTGTCCTCCCCCTGAACTCATTCCAGGAGGTGTATGCCTTTCTTGTGTTGGGGGTCCCAGACCAGAAAGCGGCTCTCCAGGTGGAGTCTCACAAGAGCAGAGTAGAGGGGTAGAATCCCCTCCCTTGACCTGCTGCCCACACTGCTTTTGATGCAGCCCAGGACATGGCTGGTTTTTGGGGCTGCGAGCGCAAACTGCTGAGATATCTTGAGTTTCTCATCAATCAACAACCCCAAGTCCTTCTCCCCAGGGTTGCTGTCAATCCATTTTCAATCATATTTGCTGTGGTGGCCCAATGCAGTGGGCTGTGGTCCACCCCCGCCCATCAGGCCCTGGCCATCCAACGGCTGGATGAGTCCGAGTCAGAGGAGACACAGCATAAACACTTCCCCCAGTTCTGGAAAGTTCTTAGCTACTTGGTTGTTGATTGGATGTTAATGGTTGAACCCTCCCTCAATGTTCCCTGGTTGGTCCCCACATGATTGTATCCTCCCCTTGTCACCATTTTTATTGGCCCATATGGATTGCTCCACCCCTTCTTCCCCTCCTTAAAAGGTTGTGTAGGTGCCCTGGACCCTCGGAGATCTTCCCTTACCCTGTTTGGCAATAAACCCCACTGGACAGTTGGAAGGTCTCTGCCTCTCTTTTCTCCCTTCGCCTCCGAGGCCTGGCAGCCTAACCATCGGTACCCCTTAGGCAGGCTTCCCCAGCCTGGGAGCGGCTTGGCCAAACGTTGGCCGCCAGGAAGGGCACCGGATCCTTGTGGATACAGTCCTTCAGGAGGGCTGCCCTAGCTTCCTGGGCTAACATCGAGCTATCCAAGGACAGCTAGGTGGACACATGTTTATGCTTGTGCTTGGGATTGCCCTGATCCAGGTGCAGCAAGATGCACTTGTGGAACTCATGAAGTTCCACAAGTGCATCTTGCAATGCGCTTATGGAACTTCATGAGATTATCACAGGCCTAGCTCTCCAGCCTGTTCGGGTCTCTCTGGATCCATCCCTTCCCTCCAGTGTGGGACTGCACCACACACCTTGGTGTCACCAGAGAATGTGCTGAAGGGGCCTTGATTCCACTGTCCATGTCACTCACAAAGAAGTTAAATAGTGCCAGTCCTAATACCAACCCCTAAGAAACTCCAACATTAGTGTGCAAAGAAAGGAGAAGGAACTCCACAAGTGATGGGCCGTGCCTTTGAAACTGTTCCTCTACCAAGCACATGGAATACCCTTTGCTAGAGGAGGACATGTCTCTCCTCAAAGAAGGACATCCCTCTGACCAGAATCACCGCAAAGGCCAGGCTTCCTTTCATGCAGTGGAAGGGGTTCTGCAGGTAATGTGCTCTGGGAAGAGACCTCGACTGGCCTCGCTTCTCTCTGCGCTGACACATCACATCTCAGAGGTTCCCAAGGATGGCCACAGCCAAGAGCAATGAGAATGAGTTCAATTACTCTGGATTCCATGGATTTTCTTTTTTCTTGGGCATGACACTTTTTCACTCAGGTTCTGGCCATTACAGTCATACGGAAAAAAGTAGGAAAGAGGAAATTTAACTTAATCTTTCCCACAGCGTCTATGAGAAAATACTGAAAATGCTTTGGGGGAGAACACATTATGCAGCAGCCCAAGAAACATGATGTCCTGTGAACCAAGAGCCTGACAGAAGTGCTGCAGGTTATTGTTCAATATATGCCACTGCTCTGATGCTCTGCTGTGCCATGAAGGTGCCTTGGCTGCCACAGAGTTCACGGGCAGCACCACATGGGCTTTTGCAGGGAGGCTGCTCAGGCCTCACTCTGCCCATTGCCATCCTGCCACCCCACACTGGGATTGTTCTGCTCCATTCCTTCTCCTCCAGACGACAGCTCTCTCTCATGCCCGGAAATTTCTGAACAAGTCAATTGGGTTCTTCAGGCTTGGCTTAAGACTTTGGTTTGGCCTCTGCCACCACAAGGCAGAGCTGCTCAGGGTGGGAAGGAGCATGGGAGGTGTGTAGTGGGGTGTCCTGCTGAGAGCAGGGTCTGCCCTGAGCACCAACCTGAGGGCTCAGGGCTTCAACCAAACGGGTGCTGAACACTCCTAACACCAGGGAGGTCAGGTTTGTATCTCCCAGTGGTGCTGCGGAGAGGAACCCCACAGCCAGGTGAGAGATACTCCAGTGTGAACCAGGTATAAGAACAGTCCAAATGCCACCTGGAGGCTCTGCCAAGGTCACCAACACGGCCTGGTCAGGAGGGCTCTGCTAATGCCCACAGGTCTCTGCCACAGCTCCATCTGACATGGCCTCAAGATCTACAC
>VZTI01003652.1:45823-73567 GCA_013397865.1 Struthidea cinerea | reverse complement strand
ACTGGCAGCGGGTAGGGAACCCTTACCCACAAACTGGCCTCTGACAGTGAATGATGTTGCAGTCAGCATGAGCTTTCTCTTCCCAGGGCTTGGATACCACCAAGCGG
Organism: Struthidea cinerea; assembly: GCA_013397865.1. Classification (NCBI taxonomy): domain Eukaryota; kingdom Metazoa; phylum Chordata; class Aves; order Passeriformes; family Corcoracidae; genus Struthidea; species Struthidea cinerea. The sequence continues at coordinate 73,460 of VZTI01003652.1, read as the reverse complement.
CTCTCGACACTGGGAGGACAGTTCAAGCAATCCCTGGAAAAACTAATGAAAATCCTTGAGCAGTGCCAGCCATACTTCATCCGCTGCATCAAGCCAAATGACTACAAGAAACCACTGGTAATGTTCTGACAATATGAAGTCTTGTCTTTGGTAAAGTTTGTAATAAGAAAAAGCTCTCAGTTGCTGTGTAGCATTTTGTAGCTGTACTTGGCTGCATCCAAGAAGAGCTGGAGTACAGGCTATTCCTGCAATAAACATAGTAGGAGGATATAGCTTTGTTAATTTACAAAAGCATCTCAAAAAAGTACCATAGAATAATGGATAGCAAAAAAGCAGACAGGTGTATTCCTGAGCAGAGTTATAGAAGCCTTTTTGGTAAAGATGAAACGGAAGAGTTTGTAACCCCTCGACAAGGGGACAAACAAAAAACATTAGGATCAACAATGATCATACTATGAAATAGCCTGAGAGAGAATAGGAGAGCTGTTGGACTTTGTGAGAGGGGTGATGTGGCTTAATCTGACATTACCGAAGAAGAGAAGTCAGTTTGTCATTAGGACATGTGGCTGGAACTCAGGGGATTTTTGACCCGATTCTACTCTAAAACTTTGTATGGTGTTGATCAACTGAGTTAAAAATTTTTGAAGCACTGTATGTGGCTTAGTGAGCCAATTTTTAATCTCAGATAAGATTAAACAATACTAAGAAGAAAAGAGCAGCATGCGTGCTGTGCTTTGCACGGCATGCCCAACGGCCTAAGTTGCTACTGCAGTTATTCACACCTGCAAAATTATGTGAACAATTCACTGTTCATCTGAAATTACAGTTCTAGAATGAAAAATGGTAGCCAGACTGAAATTAATGGACTGTTTCTACTGCTGATGTACACAAACTTGAAGAGCCATTGGGGTGACTTATTTATGTTTGTAATGAATTAATTTAGTGCACTAAAGAAAAATACCATTTAAAAAAGCACAGTGGGCCATTTTGCAGGCCCTCTGAGGCTGGAGGTTAATGGACATGTTCTGAGGGATACTGCATGTGTACCTTCTTTCAGTGCTAAGTCTCCTCCTTGTCTGCTTTCCCTTTCAGTTGTTTGATCGGGAACTATGTATCAAACAGCTGAGATATTCGGGGATGATGGAGACCATTCAGATCAGGAAAGCTGGGTACCCAATTCGCTACAGCTTTGAGGAGTTCTTTGAGAGATACAGAGTTCTTCTGCCATGGTCTCTTCGACAACAGGTATGTAAGCAAAAACATGGTTTAAGGCTAATCTAACTTTTCCTTATGAGGCTTTAGTCTTTCCCCCGGCAGAAAGGTCTTGAATTACTGCTGGTAGAGTTGAGAGAGCTGTCAGCACAGGATTAAAGCTAAAAACTTAAATACTCCCTTCGACCTTAGCTGAAAATGCAGAGTTGCTTTGAGGTCCAGCTGTCCTGGACGGCTCCATGTAGACATCCCAGGCAGGGTAACATCCCCATTCCCATTGCCCTCAGATGTTGTTTTTTTTTCTGTAATCACACACTTCTCAGGTCTCTGACAGCCTCCTCACACTTTGACTCTGGAATGCAATCACATTTCTCCTCTTCCTGACCATTTGAGCTGAACCACTTTCATTCATTGTACTGTCAGCCCAGAGGTCTGCAAGACCTCATCTGCTTTTGTTCTTTGCCCTTTGGAATGCAGGGCAGTAGATCCTTGCATAGTACAGCTGCTGTGTTTCACAGCCAAGCCCTAACATCATGATGCTTTTGCACATCAGCTGAAGAATGATGCTCAACAGAGCTGCATCAGCATCTCCGAAGCAGTGCTGGGCAAGGATGAAAGCTGGCAAGTTGGAAGGACCAAGATTTTCCTTAAAGTAAGTAAAAAAGACAGTTTATTGTCTTTTCTCATGAAAGACTGGATGCTTCACAGTACAGCTTGGTCTGCTTGTGCAAGGAGGACTGGGTTATCTTACAAATTCTGTCTTGAACCTGAGGGTGGATCTTTGTTCTTGAAAGCCAAATAATTCAATGAAGAGAGTTTGGTGTAGGAGAGGCTGTCTTGGTTTGAAAGACAGGTGTGTGCTGAGGAAGGTAGGAACCTCCCTTGGAATGAAAAATATGACACCCTTCCCTCCGAATTATTATAACTTTGAAATTAAGGGGCTTTCAGGCAAGACATGGGAAAAGGAATAACAGTTCTTTACCACTATGTGTAGGTATAACAAGGCAAACAGACAACAACAGTGGCAGCGACAACAAACAAGAGCAGCAAGCCCAATGAACGCGCTCGTCCCGCTCTCGGAGCCCGTTCCCCTCGGTGCAGTTCCGCTCGTGGCCGCCAGGGGCGCTGGCGGCTCCCGGCCGGGCAGGGCGGCTGCAGTGATTGCCCCGCCGGCAGGGGGCGCTGTGGCGCGAGCTCGGGGCCCACACGGCGATGGCGGACGGGCTGAGTGGTGACAATGGCTGCGGCAGGAATCTCGCAGCGGGGCCCGGAACGGCAGGGCGGGCTTGCCCAGGGTAGCAAGCAAGAGGTGGCAGAAACTCCGTAGCTATAGCTGGAACCGCGGGGCCTCNGGGCGCTGTGGCGCGAGCTCGGGGCCCACACGGCGATGGCGGACGGGCTGAGTGGTGACAATGGCTGCGGCAGGAATCTCGCAGCGGGGCCCGGAACGGCAGGGCGGGCTTGCCCAGGGTAGCAAGCAAGAGGTGGCAGAAACTCCGTAGCTATAGCTGGAACCGCGGGGCCTCCCGGCAGGGCAGGGGGTGCAGAGCTACAGTGTAGTGTAAACTTGGAGCAGTGGGAAAAAAAACAACCGGTGGGGTGGGGCAGCAGCAGCCCGGCTCCCAGCAGGGCAGGGAAAGGCTCCCTGGCGCAGGGGGGAAGACGGCCCGGGATCCCGGGGTTTTTCCCCTGAGGCACCCAAGCAGATGGTGAGAAGTCCCTCTTTTAGTGAAGGTAGGCTGTTCATAAGGTCCCGATGCAACGGCCGCTCTTAGGAGCAGAGCTCCACTCACGGTAGAAGAAAGGCAGCAGGAGACAGGAGACGGAACCCGGCAGAGGTGAGGAATTCTCCCCACAGCCACCGCAGCCTCTCTCCCCTCCGAATGCCGAGAGCACAAGAGCTAGGGGCTGCGCTCAACCCCGTTTTCCCAGTCCAAAGCTCACGGTATCTCTGCCCTTCAGGAGAAACCTCAGGTAAAAAGAGAGTAGCCAGCTGCACCCCTCCCCTGAGCTGTGACAACTTCTTTGGTCTCTCCTAAGTATCCAGTCGTTATTGTCTCCTAGCAACACAGAAGGGGGAAAACTCCTTAAGAGAAAGAAAAACAAAAGGAGAACTCCTAAAACCGCAACAGAGGCTGATCCTCTTTCTGTGCTACAGCGTTGCAGCTGGAACAGCACAGTGCAATATATTGGAGCACAAAAAAGAATGGGATACCAGTGCACTGTTGCAGAGGTCCACCTTGCCTGTAGCATGCCCTTGCCTGTAGCATACCCCCAGGTGAAAACAGTCTTGCTGCAGGCAGATTCTTGCTTGTTTATGGCTACCGCTAGACCGAGTCTGGTCAGGTGGTGTGCACTCTTCCTACTGCACTCCCCTAAATGCATTTTAATCACATTATGCTATATCATGCTGATTTTGAGTCTCTTTCAGATCATGTGTCCCATTTCCAGAGGTTGTAGGTGTGTCTGCTAAGCTGGCATATCCACACTTTCTTTTAACAGGATCATCATGACACTGTATTGGAGCTGCAACGCCAAAATGTGCTCACAGATAAGGTTCTTCTTATCCAGAAGGTGATGAGAGGATTGAAGGACAGGTCAGTGATTTTACAGGAGGGAATTCACTTTAGTTTGGAGTAGTTAATCTTTGTGGTGCAGCTTAACACACTCTGTGCAGCATTTTTGAGTATGAAATGTATTGGTCTATACCTTCCACCAGCCCTAAATTTCATGCTCGTGTCATGTAACAATGCACAGTGTATCTATGCAGATGTTGGACAAAGATTTGTTTTGGCTCAGTTTTGTTATTTTCGTGATGTTTTTCAAAATGCAGGGCTGTGGCATGTATGAAAAGGAAGGTTTGAAAGGACGACTTGCTCTTAATATTTTTAGTAAACAGTAGACATCTGGAAAGCAGGAAATCCCCATGGAATCTGTGCCCTTCTCAGAGCTACAAGAATCTCTTATTTAGGATGCTTCTTTGATACAAGACGTTGAAAAGAATCAGATAGAAACTAACTAGTCCTTCTCTTTGCCAAAGATGCCTAATTCTTGCATTGTGTCTGCTTTAGTTTGAAATGTCTTCAGAAATGAAATTTAGTCACTGTCAAATAAATGTTTGTCCTCATTAAATGCTTTACATCATGATTTGTACTCATTGATCTTGTATCCCCTCAATCAGAACCATGATATAGGACTGAGTCTTGGTTTGGTTTAGAAATACTCTTGACCATAGTGAAGGAAGAACTAAAAAATATGACACAAATGCCCCAAAACTTCCTTTGTTTTTCACACTCTGCCTGCTATCCAACAGAGTATCCAAACCAAAAGCCTCAACTTGCTTTTACTTTTACACCATCAGCTATGTGCTGCTTTTTCAGCTGCAGCATGACAGCTTGTACCATGGGAGGTTCATCTTGCTCAGATGGACTCCTCATCCTGGCAGCAAAACACTGGGGAGTGAGAGGTTATTAAGTGGGGAAGTTAACTTACTCAGTCTTGTTGTGAGGGGTTTTCAGTTCTTACAGAGCTCTCTGACCACAGCAATTAATTTGGTCTGCAGTTGCTACGAGTATTTTTGCAGCAAACAAGGCTGACGTAAGACAGTGGACATCCCATAAAAGGAAAAAAGTTATTTTTTACTTATTCTTTACTACTATCATAAGAAGCATCAGATATAACCTACTGTTTGTCACCTCACATGTCTGTCTGCTTAGGAAGCAGTTCCTGAAACAGAGGAAGTCTGCTGTAGCCATTCAGTCAGCCTGGAGAGGCTACTGCTGCCGGAAGGAATTCAGAATGGTAAGATGAAGGTGTATCAATGTATATTTGTGTGTTTAAATATTGTGCCCTGCCAGACTGAGTGAAGTATTAGGAATTAAGATATTCACAACTGAAGGGAGAAGAGACAAGATGACAGAGTGTAAAGGGAGGGTGTAAAGTCCAAGGAGGGCTCTGGGACCTCTCAGGGCTAGCTGAACCTGTGACGTTTCTGCTTTCTAGTGAAATAGGAACCCAACTCACCTTCGGCAGACCTGGCTCCAGAGACCTAACATATGAGTGATCCCACACCTCTTATAGTCAGAAACCCGAGCCTAGCCTTTGTGCATCACCACCCTGCTATGAGCAAAGTGTCTTCTGCAACTGCTACAGGAAAACCGGGGATTTGTAAAAAATTAGCAGAAAAGTCATTATATCAATCTCACATTATTAATAATTTTTCCAGGGGAGGTTCAGATTCAGATTAGATATTAGGAAAAAATTTTCACTGAAAGAGTGGTCAGGCACTAGAATAAGTTGCCCAGGGTGGTGGTGGAGTCACCATCTCGGGATGTCTTGAAGAGGCGTCTGAATGTGGCACCTGGGGATATGGTTTAAGGGTGGTTATGGTGGTGCTGGGTTGACAGTTGGACTAGATAATCTTGAAGGTCTCTTCCAACCTTGATGATTCTGGGTGATTCTGGGTGAAAAATACTGGCTGATCTTCCATAGATGGTGCATCTTCTGGGTGAGGAAAACTGGGGGCACTCACAGATTGTGTATTTGTGTGGCAGGGATTATTATTATTATTATTATTATTATTATTATTATTATTATTATTAATATTATTATTATTATTATTATTACTATTATTATTATTATTATTATATCCCATACATCCCATTTGAGATGGGCAGGAGGAGAAACTGCCAGTTTCAGTCAGAAACATTCTATATTCTGCATCAGTGATGCAATTCCTGTCTGATTGTTCGTTTGTTTCCATTCACTTGGCTTCATTTCTGCTCTGTTCCTTCCCTTGTCATAATCCCAGGCTACCATTGTCACTTTCTGGAGCCACTCCCTAGAACAGATCCCCCCAAATAACTCTATATACTAGTTTTAAAGGCCTATTACTGGTAGAAAACAAAGCATAAAGGGTATATTACATTATTTCCAGTGTCCAGAAACAGTTACTGAATTTTGTTGTCTTCTACTCATCCCAGCTTACATCCCAACCTGTTTCGATGGTTTGGAACCATAATGACTTCTTCTTTCTGCACCACCCACAGGTGCTGCTGGGCTTCGGGCGCCTGCAGGCCCTGTACCGCAGCCGGCAGCTGGCTCAGCAGTACGAGGCCACCCGCGCTCGGATCATCAGGTTCCAGGCCATGTGCCGCGGTTATCTGGTGCGTCAGAAGGTAGCAGAGCAGAGGAAAGCCGCGTGTGTCGTACAGGCATATGCAAGGGGCATGTTCGCTCGCCAAACCTACCAGAGGATAAAGGGAGAGGTAATGCTCACAGATACCTTGTGAACACATTGTTTCTATGAAATTCCAACAGAGATTTTATGACCAGCAAGTCTTGCCTTAATATAGCATTGGGTGTGGATATTCATTTTGGAGTATTTTATTTTGAACTTTTGCCAAGTACAAAAGCAGTGTGTTAAGCAGACTGATCTTGTTTACATTTGTTTTAAGTGATCGTTATCATGGATCAAAACTTCACTGACACAGCTGCAGTGGCTTTGACAGAAGGGAGAAAGGGTAAGATCTGTGTGTATCAGCCAGTCCTGCAAGGGGAGATGAATTTCTACAGCAGGGCCTGATAATTGCACTCAGGGATCCATTCAGAAGGGAATCCCAATGCAGTGTGTCTTGGTAGGTGCTACCAGTCCTTGGCAGTCCGTAGCACATGGGAGGCATCTCCCTGACTTCCTTTCTCTACTAATGCTGTACAAACAGGACAAAGCCAGTTTGCAGATTTCTGCCTGTGGCCTGTTCCCTAAAATGCCAAATCTAGAACTAAGCCTCTGTCGGGACAATGTCCTGTTGTGAACAGTTTGGACAACAGTTTGGCAGAAGGGAGTTGGCTCAGCAGTTGTACAAACAGTCACAGAATGGTCCTGTTGTCCACAGAACAAGCTGGAAGCCAGGAATATCCACTTGGAAGAAGAGAAAGATTTCACCCAAATCCTGGGACCACCGAAAGCAAGGGAAGAAGCTATTAGATTACAAAAGGTAGATATGCTGGTGGAGGAACACTGGCCAGTGTTGCCCAGCTCACACCTGAGGACTTGCTCAAACCTCTGAGCACTGCTGTATTTAAAAAAAGAGAAGACATAGTTGTAAACCTATTTGTAATGATGCTTTGAAAATAGAACAAGGCAAACACATACACATTTCTGATTGCAACATAAGCTGGCACTTTAGCCAAATATGCCCAATGCTATTATAAGTCTCCTGACACAAAACATTTTTAAATTTTTAATATTGTGGGGTTTCCTGCTGTTAGAAATTCTGTGTTTTTCCTGTATTATCTCTTGTTGACAAAATTCTTGAATAATTGCACATCATTATCAATAGGCCAACAGTCCATAAAGACAGCTGTAAGAGCAGGGCCCTGCTGCTGACGTGCCAGGTCTTTGTGACTGCTTGACACAAGCAACATTTAACTTCCCGTTTCAACACTCCACTGGCAGAGCTGGACCTCACTGTCACACACCTTTGTAAAAGTGTTTCATCTTCATACCCCTTCACTCTAGCAGAATGATGTTCATTCATGATGTTTATGTTCAAGTTATGCCTAACCTATTTCTGTATTTAAAGGAACACCTGCCAACTCAGGAGAGAGAGGAGGCAGAAGCAAGACAAAGGAGGAATGCTCTTGCCAATAAACCAACAAATCATGATGTTATCAGCGACCAAGAAATGGTGGACAAAATTTTTGGGTTTTTACCTTCTATGATTGGAGGCCAAGAAGGACAGGCTCCTCTGGGTTTTGAGGTACAGAGCTGCAGACTGGTAACAGGTCACGCTTATCCCTTGTGTAAGCCAATTGACTGTTGGAATTCCATCAGTGCTCAGTTCTGTTTATTGAACTTCTGTACAGTGAAAGAATCCCCCAAATTAGTTATCCAGTCACTGAGGCATCTCTTGCAGAGGACAGTTCCCAAAAGTTTTTGGTCACATGCAGTTTAGGGACTACGTAGCTTCAAACTGCACATTTGCTTCTTTGGCCCAGCCAAACAGTGCCATCCTCTGCATTTTGGCACCAACCCCATGCTCTGCTGACAGTGCTCTCAGTGATTTTCTGCCTAAAACAAGCTGACAGTTCATGACCCAAGTTATACCATATTCTTGAAAGTAAAATTTGGGATATACTTGTCCTGATAGCTGTGGAGGTTGGAATTCTGTAGGAAGAGGTGGGCAGAATAGAATTGTATGGATTAGTACAAGATGTGAACAATAACACCTGGATTTACAGCAGCAATATTCTTGCTGAGGACCAAGATAGGAAGACCATATGGAATGGATGCATCTCAGAAGGACAAGCTCTGAGTCAAAATGATCTGTTGGTAGCAGCTGTAAATGGCTTTGAGGTTAGCTAGAAAGGCAAATTCTGGAAGACCAATGGCCAAGGGAAAAAAAAAAAGGCAAAACTAAACATAAGAACATCAGAGTTCAGTAAAAGAAAATATGCTTCTTCCTCATGTTCTGCACAGGACTTGGAAACAAAGCCTAACAAGCTGGAGGAAGTGGACCTGGACATGGTTCCCATGAGTGTGGAGCTAGAAGAGGAAGCAGATGGTTTGCAAGAGTACACCTTCCCCAAGTTTGCAGCTACTTATTTTCAGGGGTCTTCTACACATACACATATCCGGAGACAGCTGCGGCACCCACTGCTCTACCATGATGACAAGGACAATGTCCTGGTATCTTGCTCCTTGTTGTTGTTGTTGAACCTGCTCTCTCCACAGCCCTGGCTTTTCAGGTCCCCTCATCCTTGGATCCTGGCTCTGGCACAGCCCTGGGAATGAGAGACTCCAGAGCCAAGGAGATAGTCCTGAGCCCTTGTATTGAAAGTAGCAGTTCCCATCAGCATTTTTTGGCACTTTGCAGGCAGGCACTCCACACAAACACCTGCCCAAAACAGGATCTCTGCTCACCTTTGGTCTTGCCCAAAGAGGAAACTCAGAGGTGTGTTTTGACTTCTCCAGACATCCTTTGGGGGCAAAAATGGACTGGAGAGAAGAAGCATGAGAGCTTACCCATCTTTCTGCTCTTGCTAGGGTTGCTTGGTCTGTGAGATAGGACAGAAGGGGGAGGGCCAGGCCTCCAATATCCCATTGAACCAGAGGGGGATTGAGGAGGGTGTTTTCCTTGATTCTAAGCAGCCTGGCAGAAGGAAGGACCCCATGCATCAAGAACTTTGCTACTACTTGGCTTTCTAGTTCTGGGCATGAGGGGTCCTGGCAGACTCCACTCCACTGCTTATCTGTCCAGGTGAGCAAATGCAGAGTGCAGTTCAGCCAAGGCTTCTCCACCTCCCTCCAGCAACAGCACACCTCCAAGGTGCCAGTAAAGGGAATGATGAGGACTCAGCAATCACAGAGGAAATCTGACCTTCCCACCAGAGCTGTACCCTCTTCCTTTAGCAGGAAAGTGTTGTGTGTTGCTGTCATGTTGTTTGGTATGAAACTAAACTCTTCATGTAAGTAGCCAGAGGAAATGGGAATTTTAACAATTTGGACTGGGTAAAGGAAGAAGATGCTCTTAATCTAAACAGGCAGAAATGGCGTGAAGCCATCGGTCCTGTTGGCACTGTCTGACTGTGCTTTCTGCTACTATAGGCTTCTCTAGTTGTGTGGGTGATCATCCTGAGGTTCATGGGGGACCTGCCAGAGCCAGCAATGTTTGCCAAGAATACCACCACGAAGAGCAGCTCCGTGATGACACAGATATATGACACACTTGGCAGGAAAAACCAGGTCCAGCGGAGGAATGACAGCCCAAATATGGTGAGAGAAGCAGGCTATGTTTCATTTCATTCAAAGTTTTCATTTGCTTTCCTCGGTTTCTGTGCTGTTCTACCGAGAGTGAGAAAAGCAATGGAACTCTTTCATGCTACGGTACTTGAAATGTCACAAGTGCAAAAGGGCACCAGTCAGTCCTGGCAGGACACTCAGCTCCTTCTGGCAGGAGAGGACAAAACAAAGACATCTTCACTTGAGCATCTTTCTGTCCTTAATGAATCATTCTTGCTGTGCAACAAACCAATTTCCTATAATGGTAATGTGTATTGCAGAGAGAAGGCAGAAGGGATAACAGGATTTCTAAGGGAATTTCATCCCTGAAACTGAAACGGTCATCCAAGCTGACAGGGAAGGTAAGAGGTGGAAATAAATTGCTTTCCTTTATTCTTGCCTGGAACCCTGTCTTCACCTTCCGACAGATGTTATGTGAGCAACCTCCCAGCTGAGAACTTGTTCCCCTGCCCTGCCAGGGCAGCTCTGTGTGGGATACCTGGTGCAGTGTTCTTTGGAAACAATCCCCATGTGCACTGATGTCATCTGTTCTCCGGCAGAGAACACAGGGAGAAGTTTATTACTGAGAATTGTTGGCATTACAGAAGAGCTTGCCCAGGGGCCTGAGCAGACTGAGAACCATGTGCTTAGGGCTGTACAGGACAGTACAAGAAAGTTCTCCTAGCCAGTGATAGTGCTGTAACAGCACATTTAATGAGTTACTTTGAGAGGGAAGGGGGCAATATGGTCTGGTTCTCCTGCACTGAGCAGGAAGAGTTCTAGCCAGAAAGATCAAGAAACAACGTCTCTCATTTCTGGGAGAGCTGCCTGCTAAGAGGGAGATTTCTAGACCACTCTGGGGTTCCACTCTGTTTCTTTCAGGTGACAGACCAGCTGCGAAGTGGAGAAGAGGCTTTCCAAGAGGATACCTCAATCTCTCAGAGACCTATGTCCAACCTAGAAAAAGTACACTTCATTATTGGCAATGCAATTCTGCGTCCTGCCATCAGGTAGGAAATGTGTACCTCCTTCCTAGGGCCAGGTGCCCATTACATCGAGGAAATCCAGCATCCTTTTTCCACAGTCCTGGAGAATGACTCCTTACTGCCTTTTCTGGTATTTTCATGTTGCAGTTTAGGCCAGCTGCCTCAATGTATGGCTTTCTGAATATCCCACAGGTATGGAAAGGGGCAGAGCTCAGGGCTGTGGCTCAATAACACTTGAAGGTGGAGCACAGCCCTTGAATGAGGGAGAAGAGTCACTCAGAGGAGTAAGAAATACGGAGTTAATGTATACTAGATGGATGAGAGGTTTGCCAATAGCCTCTTGCTGAGCACTCAAGCAATGTCCCCGCATCGGAGATGGTCGAAGGTCTGGATTGCTGAGTGTATCAGACACTAAGGAGAAATCCTGACCACAAGCAGTGTGAGGCTGGACCTTAGGCCAAGCATGGTGTGAGGATAAGACAGAAGCTCATTGATTCTGACCTGATCCCATGAATCCTCTCCTTTGTTTTATCCTAAGCACTTTTCTGTAACAAAGCCCACAGACACAGGCCATGCCTTGACCTCAGTCATGGGCTGCATTCCTCTCTCCACAGTCACTTTGTTTCAGTCAAGACACTCCCTAAAGCAGATTCTCAGCTGGCAAAAATTGCATTCAATCCATATAGCATAATAACCACAGGATAAGTACCTATTCCCTTAGTCTGTGTTTCATCATATGTCCTATCAGGGAACAAAAAACTCATGCAACTTATGTCCTCTTATATCAGATTTGACAAATGTGTGTTCCAAGAGTCTAGAAAAAATTAAGATGATTTTTTAATAGCAGTTTTATTTGTATGCAGATTTTTGCATCTGTTTCCCTTAGGTCCTTGTGGCAGGTAACTTGCATTTTCAGAAGCTTACTCTGAAAAGCGTACTCTTTTCTCCATTTCTGTACAAGGATTCACTCCAAGCTTGTATATAAATATGTAAATATATAAATAGATATATATAAAATTAAGCAGGGTGTCCCCCATCCTTATCCCCCAATTCACCTACAAGCAGACAGACAAGAGCCATGAGCTTCAAGCCACATGCTGTAGAGAGCTCAGAGCAAGTTACACATCTAGACTCTTCGACAGCAGTGCCATTTCACAGCTGCATGACCCAGCAGTTGTTTCTCCTCCACAGTCCCCTGCTTGTCACAGGAGTTAATCCAGCATGGGAATTGCACTTGAGCTGCTCGAGTAAGAAGGGGTGGCAATAGGCCCTAAGCATGCCCAGAGCCTTTTCCATAACAAACCTATTTCCTGTGGTGCATTAAAGGTGCTATCCAAGCTATTGTGGTTAAATCTACCTCAGATCTACTTCATCATGCTGCAATCCTGCCAAGCTTGCAGTCGAAACGTAGCCAAAGACAGTTCGGACAGTGAATCTGTTGTTCTCACCTGTTTCATTACAGAGATGAGATTTATTGCCAGATTTGCAAACAACTCACCGAAAACAACAACAGGAGCAGCTATGCTCGTGGCTGGATCCTTCTGTCACTTTGCCTTGGCTGCTTTCCTCCTTCAGACACGTTTGTGAAGGTACACTGCTAACCTTTCCAACAGTAGCCCACATGCCTCAGCTGAGCTGGCGTCTTGCGTATTTTGATGCTTTGATGCTGACAGCCACAATAAAATGTTTGGCTTCCAGAGCAGCTGGTGCTGCAGTTTCAGCAGAAACTTTCTCATCTTCTGTTCTTATCTGGGAATTTAAATAAATTATTGTTGCATTCACATTTAATTTTTTTCATTACATGTCATAGAATCTGGATTCTGTTGTTCATCACAGGTCTCATTTTAGATCTATAATCTGCAAGGGATCTGGCAAATTTTAACCTCTCCAATTTTGCCTTTCCAGCCAAAGGCAACCAAAAGGTGTCTCCAGTTACAACCCTAGTGATTAAATATACTCAGGGGGGCAGTATAAAATCACATCCCCAAGTTTTATCAGTCCTTACCCTATATCTCTAAGCCCTAAAAAGTCCAATAGATATTTGGACTTTTAAATTATTCATTAATTTCCAAGTTTAAATGGATGATAAATCTACTTCACCACAGGATGAAAACTCAACCTGTGGCTCCAACTTGACATCAGGCTTCCTCCTAAATCTGAGAGGCAAACAGATCCATGGATGTGCATGAAACTTCAGCCTTGCTTTACTAACACACCAGTTCAAATGATCAATCTAATCATAAATGCTGCTAAATGGACACAAATCAGTGTCCAGTGTTGATTGGAGCAAATCAGTCATAAGCCATAGGCATCTTTTGACACCAGTCCTCATCCAATGACTTGGAACCATGCAGAATTCGTGAAAGACATGACCATACCCTACCTCCAGGAATATTCTTAATCATTAAAATAACCAGGTGAATGACCCATGCTTGCACGAAATACAGATATATGTCATCCAAGAGCCATACAGACTCCAAAAGCTCAGTTTATCCAATTCATCTCTTCAAATGTCCAATCTTAATCATGGACTTAAGTTATTGATATTGCCAGAGAACTTGGTAAAACTAAAAGTATCAATCATCATTAGTCCTAATCTGCCATTAGCCCTCTTCCCAGCTCTTCCATTCGTACAGAATGTCAGGCTCTTGGGTTGAAAACACTAACTCTTGCTCTAACCTAAGCATAAGAATAAAGCCTCCACTACTCATGTAGTTAAACATGGTGAATAGACTGACACAAGTCTTCTCTCCCTTTGGCCTGAAAGTTCTGAAGAATGAGTGAAAACTAAGTGTCTCAAGCCTCCTTTTTGAAGACACTAATTCCAACCCTTTAATATTTTCTGGTGAACCAAAAGCTAATGGATCACTCTAATCTAGTGTATCAGCTGCAGAAGGTTTTTCTTGTTTACTGAGGATTAATGTTTCCTAACTCCTTGTCCTGCTCTGTGCATGTAGTACCTGTTGAATTTCATCCACCATGGGCCCACAGGCTACGCTCCATACTGTGCTGAGCGTCTGAGACGCACCTACAGCAATGGGGCCCGGACTGAACCTCCCAGCTGGCTGGAACTTCAGGTAGCAGCTCCCTTTTGGCTTAATTATATTGATCTGGGACGTTTTATACTGTTTTTTTAAGTATACTACTTACTTTGTAGTTATACTACATTCATTAACCTGTAATAACAGACATTGCTGAATCAAATAATGGAAATCAATGGCACAAGGAGATTGAAGACCAGCCACTTTGGTCTGGGCACTTTCTTGGATACACCTCTTCTGGCTATTCAGTTACCCTAAATCCAGAAGAGGATGTAAGCAGCAGCAGATGATTTGCAGGGAGGTATCTCCATCCACTCAGGAACCACAGGCTAGAAACAACCTCCTGAGGAAAGCTCTTACTATCACTTTTGGACAGAACTGAGCAAGGCTTATGCTTTTAAAATGGAAGGAAGAAGGGAGTAAGATGGTGCTATATTGTCCTCCCTCTCCTTTAAATGTCACCCTAGTAATTAAAAATCACACCCCCCCCCTTTCAAGTAAAGACCTCAGTTCAATTCCTCCCTAAATCTCAGGGACCCTATTACTTAACACACATCTTCCTGGACAAAGTACTTGCTGCAGGCCACCTCTCTCTCCACTGATGCACGTAAGGCTGTTCCCACAAGTTATCAGGACAAATGCGGCTCATTAAAAGTCTATCAGTTGGCACTGGTATGTGATTATCAGCTCTCCTGAGCTGTGAGGAGGAGAAAATTTGAGTCCAGTGCTGCTCCAGGGATGTAATTTATGTTTTCAATTCACCGTGCTTTGAAAAAACTGTGTGTGTGTTGGAGATTCACTTAAAGATTGTTGAGCGGATTGTACAGTGTGTGGAGCTTTTAAATCTAAATGCCTTCTTCATTCTTCAGAAGAGAGTAAGGTTTGCCCATAATCTGTTTCTCATTTAACTCTGACTTACAGGCAACAAAGCAGAAGAAACCCATTATGTTTAATGTCACCCTGATGAATGGCCAAAGCATCACTGTCCCTGCAGACTCTGCTTCCACTGCCAAAGAGATATGTCAGTTCATAGCAGATAAAACCAAACTGAAGGATGCCTTTGGGTTTTCACTCTACATTGCTGTGTTTGATAAGGTAAAGTGTAGAAAAATAGAATGAAAGCTCCCTTCTCTTTCTGTGGAGGAGTTGCTGCTGCCCACCCAGCCTCACTGAGGACTCGCTCTGAATTCTGGAACACCCTCAACCCAGTCCTGCATTGAAACCAAACCAGTTCTGAATCCCAGCTGGATCTCAGGACCTGATAATCCTCTTCTGCCTTTCTGTTGGCTCATCACTCAGCAGCAGCCCTGTAAGGTTTCCTTTGCCACATAGCTGACTAGTAAAAATACATCCACTTACCACATACAACTTGCATATTCATCTGCTTACCTTTTTGGAGTTTTTCTTGCTGTCAGGAGACCAGGAGCTTTGTGTTTATTGTCCTTCAGGCAGACCCAGAGGAGGCATGCCAGTAAATGCAGTGTCCCTTTGTGGCAGGTCTGGTCGCTGGGTGGGGGCCGAGACCACGTCCTGGATGCCATCTCTCAGTGCGAGCAGCTGGTGAAGGAACGGGGCACCCATGAACGCCACGCACCCTGGCGCCTCTACTTCCGGAAGGAAATCTTCACCCCCTGGCACAACTCCCGGGAGGATCCTGTCAGCACTGATCTCATTTACCACCAAGTTATCCGTGGCATCCGATTTGGAGAGTACCGCTGTGAGAAGGTGGGTCTCCGGATTCATCCTCCCAAAGAGACAAAACTGTATTAATGCTTCCCACATTAAAAAGCAGGAATATGAACTGAGTTTGTAGTGGATGTGAACAACCCTTCCCCTCTTAATGAACAAACCCTGTCCAGGTGATTGTGCCAGCTGTCACACTGGCAGCTCTAATTAATACTTTTTCTTTCCCTGCAACTTTCAGTTCACCTGGGAACTTGGAGGCATGTCCAAAAGGGCAAATTGGGTCATACTTTAAAATATCTTTGCTAATAATCTCTCTGATGTTATGATTGTGTGAAGTTCATCCCTCCTTATGCTGGATGACCGTTAAGAGTTATCCAGACAAAAATGGAGAAAGCCCCATTCCTAAATGGTTCAAAGATTGAAAGAGGCTATCTATAGCCTTTGTGACATTCTTCTAGGCCTCTTTTAATGTAATAATTGTTTCAGGAGGAGGATTTGGTGGAGATAGGTGCAAAATATTGTTATATCCAATTTGGAGATACCATCCACAACGAACTTGTGCAGAAGGTGCTCCATGACTGTATCCCAGTGAAACAGCTGAAGTCCAAGCCCCTGGAAAAGTGGGTGAGCCTTATAACCTATGCACATGCTAAGGTAAGAGGTTTGTCTGGCACTGCTGGGTAACTACTCTTGAGCACCAGCTTCTGCTTCTTTCACCATTTACATTTATAAATAGCCTGTAGGGGAAGAAGGAAAACCAGCTCAGTTTGTAGGTCCCAAATAGCTTGTTAGGTCTGGGGGAGCAGAAAACCTTTCCACTCACTCTTCTGTATGAAGAGCAGCGGGGAGGAATGAAAAAGTACATTTAAATCTCTAAATAGAGTAGCTTTTAAGGCTCTATTACCCTCTGACAACCAAGTCAGGATGGGCATGGGATGGAGTATTGGTTCTGGTCTGGAAATGGATTACCTGAATTATTTCCATGGCATCCAAAATGTGTTAGACTCTGAACAGGTCAGTGGGGATTTGAGGGAAATTTGGAATCCAGATGCCTGTGGGCACTGTTAGCTGCATGTGAGTCCCTGGAGACCGTTCCTGATTTACTTTCCCCCTGGAGACCGTTCCTGATTTACTTTCTCCAAGTTCCCTTGACACCAGTAACAGCAGAGGATTGTTGGGATCTCTGGGGTCAGGCTTGTTCTTCATTGTCTGCAGATCATGCAAACCAGATTTTACTGAGAAAACCTTGCGTGTGTTTTATTTCCTGCAGGCCCCATACACACAGGACCATCTCTCCTCTCAGACTGTGAAGGAGCAACTTGTAGATTTTGCTCGCTTTCAGTGGCCTTTGCTTTTTTCCAGATTCTTTGAAGTCACTAAGTTTTCAGGTAGTACCTGGAGCCTGGGAGTAGAGGACAGATATAAGATCAATAGGGGAAGACTTCTATAGCATTGATAAGGAATTTTTTTCTATATTTTCAGGACCCAGCTTGCCTAAGAACCACTTCATCATTGCTGTAAATTGGAAAGGCATCTGCTTCTTGGATGAGTCAGAAAAGCGGCTCCTTGAGCTGACCTTCCCAGAGATAACTGGCATCCACACCAACAGGTGAGGGCCCCAGAACGGCAAGATCTGAAGAAGGCATCTCTTCCATACTCAGAAAGGGTGTACCTTCTCTGCTACCTCCTTAGGTGATTTGATCTGTGCCTGGAAAGGTGGTTTAGCCTAGGTCTGGGAAACAGAAAGGGAAAACTTCTGAGCAGCCTGTAAAGGAAATACTGAAAGGACTGGATCCTTCCAGCTGGTGGAAAGTGATCCTGCTCAGTCAGAATGGTGTAAGGAAGCACAGACAGGCATCAAGACAAGAATGGCCCAAATAACTGACACCGTGAAGCCATTGTCTGTTGTGCCTGCTGAGAGTTCACACACTTCTCAGGGGTCATGGACCAGAACAGGATCACTGAGAAAAGAGGTTAACTGCTTGCTCATGGCACACATCCTTGCATCAGGTCACTTAGAAAAAAGGGTCTTACATACACAAAAAAGCCCCCTGTGAGGACTGCCAGAGATTTAATTAGTTGTCAAGTTACTCCAGAAGAAAGGTGTTCTTTTGTCTATATGGAAGCACTTTCATACAAAACATGGTGGAGTCCAGAGTAAAGCTGAACCACTTCAGTCCTTCACACCTGCCAGTTCATGGGAAGGCAATTTAGGTACTACCAGTATTCACTGTAAGGGAGTTATCTGCAAGAAGGTGTGGGTGCCTTGGCTGTATTTACAGATGGGTCTGTAAGTTTTTCAGATGCTCTGGTAACAAATTGTTCGATAATACATAGGGCAGTGAAATCATTTGGACAGAGTTGCACTCTCATCACGCTTCGTGCCGAGGAGTTTGTTCTGACATCTGTAAATAGCGTTGTCATTGCTGAACTGGTGGTGACATTCCTGGAAGGACTGAAGAAAAGATCACGATTTGCTGTGGCAATGCAGGAGAAAAAATCCCAGGGTAAGTCTCACAACTTTTCTACGGGGCAGGGAAGAAAATCATGAGAGAATCCACAGCACTTGTTTGAAGGTGCTCAGAGAGGAGAGGGGGAACTTCAACAAGAGTCCCTTTGCTCCCAGGGGGATGGATCAGCACAGCAATGTCGAGCATAAGACAATTGGATTCAGTACCTTTGCACACAAATAACCTTTCTTTCTTCCTTCTCCTTCTTTATGTATTTCATTTAGATAATATAGTGTCCAGGAATTCAATTTGGTTATAGTAGGATCTGGGCTCTCTGGAAATACTTTGCAGAAGAATTTCACAGAGGCAGTAAACTGGAATTTTATGTGGAATACAGGTGGCTCAGACATATGTTTAAAATGTAAACATTATCTTCAGCTACTTATAACTACTGAGTTCCTTTCCATGCTTTGCTGCCAGTGTAGACACAAAGTCAGCATTCATGTGAATCAAATGGAGTTCTGCCATTGCCCTCAGTGGATCAAAATCAGGGTGTCAGAAGTGATTTCCCTGAAGTGTTACTGGAAAATTAGCCATATTTACACAAATCACTTTCTACTGCTAACTGAATTCAGACCTTCAAAATACAATTCCCTTGTCTTTCATGTTGAAATCCCTTTCCATTTTCTTGGATTGTCAAGCCTGAACAGTACTCCCTTACTCTGTTTTCCAGAAGATCCCAGCATCCTGTCCTTCAAGAAGGGAGACTTGCTAATCTTCACTGAAGACAAAAGGCTGGATGCAGACTCTGGCTGGATTGGTGCCCAGAATGAAAGGACAGGCAAAACAGGGAATGTATTTTTGGAAGACATCTACATCATTCCTTCTCTCACAAAACCCCCTAGTCAAGTGCTGGTAAGGAAAGCTAAGCACTCTCTGTGAAAAGACTGGAAGAAGATAAAAATGTTAAATATGGCTGAATTTATAACTGGAAGACAATTGTCCCTCCAAAGTTCTATAACTCCCATTGAAATAAAACATTTCATTCTGTCCTGTCTGAAAATAAAACTAAACCTAGCCCAGACTCTAAGGAGAAGACTGCAGCTGCACAAAAGCAACGACTTAAAAAAAACCCCGAAACCCAGTCTATTCACCATGGGAGATTCCAGTGCCTGGAACTGGTAGCAATTGATGGGTACGGGTGCACAGTTGAATTTTCCTGCATTCACTCTGGGCTTGAGTGGTGATCACATCATGCCTCAAGGGAACCTTTGAGTGCAGCAGGTTACTTTAAGAGAATATGGTCTTTGAGGGAGTCAAGGTTTCTCACTGATGCCTCTGCTAATAATTTTGTCTTCAGTTTTGGGCATTCAGTATTCTGGATGTTGTGCTAACAGGTAAAAAGCAGAAAAACACACTAGAGAGAAGCAGGTGCTTTGTAAAACATGTGTTGTGCTTTGGATATTCACATACCTTTCAATGTCCACTACTGTTGGGTCTGTGTAAATTGTTTCTTTGAGTCAACTGTTCCCAGGTCTTTCTTGAGTCTCTGGAGATGCTGCTTTTGAGACAGAAGGTCTCGGGCAGCACAGAGTATTACCTGCACATATATGCTGAGTAACACCTGACAGTACGCAGAGACCTGTCTCCAGGTGACGTCTCTATGGGGCTGTGTTATTCCAGAGTTTGCTGATGATGTCTCCAGACCAGAGGAGGACAGCTTCACAGAACTCCTTCATGGAGGAACCTGATGAAGAGGATGTCAAGGTGAAGCCTTACACCCTGGAGGAGTTCTCCTACGAATACTTCAGGTGAAGCTCTGTGTAGAGTACACCCTAGAAAAGTTCTTGTTGATCAGTAATCCTTAAAGCCTATTATGTAATGGCACCTCCCACTTCTGATTGGGTTTCTTCTTTTTGTTCCCTGTAATTGTGACTTTGGATATGCAGAGATTCTGGTACATGGCCCATTGTATCTTAAGTCTGCAGAAATGCAAAGAGGAGGGTAGAAGAACCCCAGTTAGACTGACTTCTTCCAGCAGGCACTATTCTTACTTCTCACCCCTTCTTCAGCACTTACCAGCTAGTAAGGATATACAACATCTCAGGCCTCAGAAAGTAAGGGGAAAATTAGTTTTCTGAAAACCCCTCTTCTTTTTGCAAGCCTCCTACCTTCTGGTAATACAGGAAACTACATTCCCCTGCTCTTGTTGATCTGCAGAATCAAAGGAGATCTGAAATCACTGTCTTGAGAAAGAACAGGTCTAGAGATATGACTTTGTGATAATGACCTCCTTTGTTCATAACAATACTAATCCAGTAATTTTGTATTGCCTGCACTTGTCTTCATTCAGGACTCCTGAGAAGGAATCCATCAGCAAAGCTGTTCTTCAGAAATCCCATGGGCACGGTCAACTGTGGGCACACTCTAAGGAGCCTCTGAAACAGCCGTTGCTGAAGAGAGCATGCACAGACTCTGATCTTCGGGATTTGGCCTGTCAGGCCTTCATTGATATCCTTTCTCTCCTTTCTTTGGGACCTGAGAACACTCAGGGGAAGGAAGAGTTAGCTAGGTCCACTAAACTACCTCTATTGAGATACCTCAGCCAGCTTACAGGGGATACATTCACATAAAGATGGAGTGGATCAGATCTGTTTCCCTTGTCTACAGAGGAAAGGCTCCTATTCCCTCCCAGTGCTCCACAACTACCGATGGCTCACTTAACTGAGAATGTTGCTTTAGGAGTGAGTGAGATTTACTGCACATGCCCCAAGAAAGCAGCTACTAGCACGTTACAGATCACAGCCAAGCAGCAACTGCTGCATAGGGAAAGGGGGTAGGGGACAGACAGGGAACATGCTCCAGACCTTCCTCCCAGTATTTCCTACTTAGACAAAGTCACCAACATGTTAGGATCCAGATCCAACTTCCCATTTGCCTTCAAAAACTGGCCTGCTTTTCTCCTTAACAGCACATTCACCCATCATGAAATTCATGGGAGACTACCCCTCAAAACAGGCACACTCCTCCGTGGAAGTCACCGACCAGATATTTGTGCCAGCTATCCAGGAGGAGGTCCTGCGCGATGAGATTTACTGTCAGATTATGAAGCAACTGACTGAGAACAGAAACAGGTATTTACCTGGGTGCAAACACCCTGCTCCTGCAGAGCCAGCCCTCAAGTGCAGCAGACATCAGGTACCCCTGCTGCACTTGTGATGCAGTGGGGGCACTGGGAAGGATAAATAAATGTTGGAGTAACAGCTTGTCTTCCCCCTTTTACCAGCTAGTGCTATGGGGCTCACCTTTGTGGAGCGCTCAGGACCACTCCCTGGCTCCCATCAGCATTCCATGCTCATCTCCTTGCGGTGTGAGGCAGGCAAGGTGTCACTGAGGCTCCCCTGCTCCTGAAGCAGTCTGTACGGGAAACATGGCACTGCATAGTCCTTACATCCTTTCAGTGACTGCCCTGACAACTCTCCACTTAAGTTTCCCAACGGCAGCATTCCCCTCTCATGAAAATATAGTTCACACTGGATTTTTACCACCAGTGAATACATACTTTTGAGTAGTTATATTAATTAGGTTACATAACTGCCTTGCAGAACAGATTGGTTACAGAGGCACCTGCCCACACAAAAGTCTCTGAAACAGGCTGGTGTTTTATTCCCCACTCACAAAATGATAATTTGACCTACTTTCAGGGAAACTGAATTGCAAAAAGCAGCTTAAAATAATATTAACAAAATTGTTTGTCTGTTTCTGGATGCATTGTGTTTATTTATTTATTTTCTTTCTTACTGTTCCACAAATATTACACGTAGTGGAACTTTTATCATGTGTGTCAGTGTTGAATGGTAAATTCCCTTGCATGCAGTGAATCTTACAGGCTACTGAATGCATAGTCTGTAACCATGGTGCCAATGCCATGCCTGATGTATTCCACCAATTTAGTAACTGTTGTGAGAGGGATCACCGATGTGGAAAAAACAATGCTTGAAAGGTGGCTATTTCCATATACTTTAATTAGAACAGCCAGAGTAACAAATCTTTCATCCTTCCCAGGCTGCTGTGTTGTGGACGATGTCCCACTCTCACATAGACATAAACACCATTGATCTATAGAGTATAAATGGGATTAAAATAGTGTGTCTTCATCTGCAAAATTCAAACAGTAAGTGGGAATAAAGAAGCCAGGACCTCTTTATTCAGCAAAGTCTGAGGCCCCTTCAGAGCCAGACATGCTGACTTTCCCAACCAAAACCACTTCACACCAGCGAGCATTTCAGAGCAATCCTGGGACACAGCTGAAGTGTGTTCTGCTCCTAGCTTTGAGGCAGAATGACTGACCACCTCAAGGCTGCAGAGCCCTTCTTAATGGTGAGGCCAAGGCGCCAGAAGAGCTTCAACTGGCAGATTTCATAGATGCAGAGGCAGGAAGAACTGGATTTCTGCCTGAAAAATAGTACCAGCTTGACCTGGAGCATTTAAGAACTGCATCTACCTCACTACATAATGCTATCAACATGTTCACTTTTCAGAACAGAACAGGAGTACATGTAGGGGGAAGCCAGTGCATGCGAAGTGCTCATGCCCTGGGCACTTCCATTGAGAATATGCATTGAGAAACCACAATCTGAATACGTGTCAGCTTGAACACCAAGTCAGCAGTGGCTTTCCAAGAGGATGGCACCAGGGTCACTCCTGCTAAGATGTCTGCTAAACTGGAATTTATTATTTATTCATGAGGTTTGCATCTGTCATGGGTATTTCTTATGCAGGACTTGGCATTGTCTTCACATGCAGGCTGTGGTTGTTGCACAGCAAATGAATGCCAGAGCCTATGTTGATTTGCAGCTCTCTGCTGAATGGGACCATGATGGGAGCGTATTTCTCTTCCCTGTAGCTGTGTGTGTGGTCAAACAGAGTGTGTGTGTAGGTGTGTGATCAAACAGAATTATATGTGGCTGTAGCAGAACTGTTGGCTTTGTGTTCCCAGGTACAGCGAGACTAAGGGCTGGCAGCTCCTCTGGCTCTGCACCGGCCTCTTCCCACCCAGCAAGTCACTGCTCAAACACACCCAGAAGTTCATAGAGACACGTCAGAAAGAAACACTGGCCCTGGGGTGCCGTCGGAGGATTCAGACGGTAATGAGGTAAATAATCTGGCATATAACCAGCTCAAAGTGTTCAAATATCAATAATCAGGTTCCAAAAAACACATGGGCTAAAACAGTGTGACTCTCACTTTCCTTTCCCTCTTTACATCTTGTTTTTTTTAAAGTGATCATTATTTTTAACTTTATGAACTTTGAACCATTAAAGAGAGGTCTCTGTCACAGTTTCACTTTTTTCTTTCACAGTGTTAGCAGCATTTTTAAAAGTTCACCACACATAATCACTTGACTCCCAGAGCTGGGTATTTCAAACATCCTAAAGGGCATGCAGCTTGGAATGATGTCATTGATGATATCCTGACCTTACTTTTCTTTGGTGAGGCAGCACATCCTTGTTGAAAGGATCAGTACAATCAATTCCTATTCTTTGAAAAAACCCAAATGAGCAAAGCCCTCTTACCTGGCTACTCACACACAGCAAGGCACTTCTCCATCCACTTGGCATTACAACAGGCTGAAGCAACAAGACCCCCAAACCACAGGGCTTCCTGAGCTTCTGAATGAGTTGTTGTTCTAAGGGACATGACACAATCAGAGAGGGGGAGGGCTAACAGGATTTCAGGAAGGATCAACTGAACTGTAGGGGAAAGGTTTCCATAGATTCCTCCAAGCACTGGAATTACCCAGCTAGCCACTCTGAGAACAAAGCTTTGGCAAAGGTTGACTCCAGCCTTCTCCCTTTTGATGGGTGCTGTGATTTACCAACTGCCTGCCACAGACCTCATCAGTAAAGAATGTGCCCAATGATTTCTCCTTCCAGCTCCTCCATCCTCCCCTTTCTCTCAGGGGCCCCACATTTGGTCTGTGAGCCCCACGGGTCAGGCTCTAGGGGAACACTAACACAGAGTGGATCTCCCCCTTGCAGTGGATGGGGTTTGGCACTGCTGGGGAAATGTCACCACACATTGAACTCGCTTTTGAAGTGCCTGAAAAATGCATGGCAAGGAATGCTATTCATTGTTTATTTCTATGGAGAAGACTTAAAAATTCCTGCCTCCCTATATCATGTGTTATTCATGCTCTAAGCCCTGTTGAGCTGTGCAGAGCTTCTTTAGAGAGAGCAAACAGGGAGGGGAAAGCAGAATGGGTTGTTTGGAAGGAGAATTTTATCTGCTAAACTGCCCCAGATTGGGAGCTTGGGGGATGGGAAGAGGAACGAAGACAAATCTTGTCTTCTAAGAGCATTCTTTTCCTAAGATTAAACTTGCACCTGCTTAGAAAGAATAGAATAGAATAGAATAGAATAGAATAGAATAGAATAGAATAGAATAGAGTAAACTATTTCAGTTGGAAGGGATCTTCAATGATCATCTAGCCCAACTTCTCCCTGTAAGTAACCTGGTCTCTTTGGAAAGGGGAGAGCAGGCAGCTCAAAGGATTGAGCTACAATACATACAGGGGAAGCCAACTGAGCCTTTGGGTGCACACCTTTTCCTCCATAAGCCACTTTACAGCTTCATCCCCAGAATCCTGGCCAAGGAATCACTCTGATGGGTGTTAAGCAGATCTCACCTTGGCAGTGAATTCCTTGCTCAGGCTGCAAGGAGAGGTGGGTAGCCCTATGCCTCTGCAGCCCAGCTGCTGCACTTCCTTGAGCTCCCAGGGCCTCCCTCTGATGCCAGTTCAGGAACAGGTGACTGAGTGGGGCAGGTCCGCACTTCATACAGTGCCTGCACAGTACAAAGCATGTGCTGTTCAGCTTGGTTACAGTGAAGTTGTCCTTCTCCAAATGGAAATGCTCCTTTATTGAATGGAAAAAAATTAAGTTTTCAAATCCACACAATTAAAGTTTGGATCCAGACTAACCTCCTCCTGAGAGACTGATCCAGTGTGAGAGGCCTATAAGCTTGGGGGTTCAAAATATCTGAACTGCCTGGTCTGTGCCACCGAGGGCAGGAACTTACCAGCCCCAGGAGATAATTTGCTAGATTTGTTCTCACTTTAACTCAAGGTTTTGGCACGACTGAGACTTCAGGACCAGTTCCTTTGCTTTAAAAGGCAGCTCTGCTTTGAGGTATAATTTCAAAGAACTGCGTTTGTACAGCTTAAGCATCTCCTGAGTCAGTGATTGCACTCCAGCTCTTTATATAAAATGTAATGTTTTCAGCAGCCCTCCAGACCTTTTTGGTACTTGCGCTCCAAGTAATTTTGTATCCGAATACATATCTTTTTGCTGATGCGGGAATTAAATAAAATGTATTTCTCCTTGTAGCCATTATATTCACACTTCAGTAAGGAAAAATGCTGCTGAATCCATAGAAGAGGAAATGGTACCGGCTCAAAGGTGCCTTATTCATGCAACCGCCTTGCAGAGTAGAACAGACTTTTACTTCACATGCTAATAAGACCCTCAGTTTCTTGCTGTTAATACACTGAATTTGCACCGGGGTGGAGGTCCACTGGAGCCCACCCCATCACACAGTACTGGCATTTTGGAAAGCGTCTGCTGTTCGGCTGGAATACTGTTGTTCAGCTCCTCAATGATTAAACTGATCTCTCTTATGATGGTGGTGGCATTTTCCAGGAGTGGCTGCAGGAAGTGGGCACCTCATCCTGTGGAGGTTGAGTCCATCTTACAGAACAACACTAAGATCTCACACAAGATTTGCTTCCCCAATGAAACAGAACAGGTGAGCATTTACTTGTTTTCCCAGCCTTGACCATTTTCCCTGTCATGGTATGTTCATCTAGGAGCATATATGAAGACATTCAGTATTCTTATTTCTTCCTCTCCTCTGTGTAACAAGAGTCTTGTTATCTCATAGACATTTGATGTGGGAACAAACACCAAAATCCGGACTCTGTGTCAGAACATCGCTTCCAAATTGCAGCTGAACTCCTGGGAAGGTTTCAGCCTCTTTGTGAAGATTGCAGACAAGGTAACTCCTTCTTGACTCGGGCAGGGTAGCCAGACTGCCCCCCCTCTATTGCTTATTCACCAGACCACCTAAACAACCATATGAAGCCAAGGACCAGAGCAGGTGATTACTGCTTCTGTCTTACTGAGGGGATACAATCTAAACTTGAACTTTTAGCACCTGACAATTATTTTCAGTCTCTTCAAGGGGCTGGATGGAGATGCAGAGTTTCCATCAGTCTGTCACTACCCAGGTGGCACTAAAAGCAGAGGAGATGTAGGCTTTCCAGCAGCTGCTAGGATGGTTGCATACTGCTGGATTCAGCCCTTTTTCACTCAGGCTTTGCCCAGAAGATGTGTTGCATATGTACAGTGCCTGGTAGGATTAGGGAAAGCAGGGGCAACCACCACCAGTTGATTATTCTCTGGTTTGTTGGGAGCCTGCCTTGCCTGAGCTGAAGCTTGGGCTGGCTGTCTCGCTGAGAAGTCTCCTGCAACTGTGATCAAGGCAAAAGCAGCACTGAGCCCCAGCACAGGGAGCTTCCTGAAAAGAGAAACCCAGTATGTAACAACACTTTACAAAGGGAAGCAGCCTGGGAAGAAGGTAGGGATCTTCAGCTTGACTTCAGTAAGCAGCTTGGAAAGCAAAAACCAACAGGAAGATGCAATAAAGATCCCCATATGAAATATAAGTAATTTGAGCCTTTCTCCTATTTTTCTACTTCTTTCCTGCTGTAATTCTGCCCTCTCACTGTAGACAGGGAAAGAAAATTCAGCCCAATACTTGGGTATGTGGCACAGGCAGTATTTGATATGATGTGCTAACCCCTCCTTTCTCTCCTTCATTGCTTGGCCTCTGCAGGTGATCAGCCAGAATGAAGCAGACTACTTCTTTGACTCACTAAGGCAGGTGACAGACTGGAACAGAAGGAACAAACCAGGAAAAGATGGTAAGGAGAATGCCAGCATGACAAGGAGCTGCATGAGATGCTGTGCTGAACTGGAAAGCAGCTGATCCATCCAGTAGGATTCACTCCATGTTAGGAAGTGTTTAGCAGAGCCTTATATCATTTTTGTTTGTACATACATGGTTACTGCCTGCACCAGCAGCAAGATCCAGTGACCTGATGCAGCCAAGCACTGGCTATCAAAAACACCAGAACACTTCTGTGGAAGGATCTCTCCAGAAATTTTAAATTGGTAAAAAAGATTTTTTTGACCTGTTATATCCAAAACATGCAGCTGGATACATGCAAGTTAGATAGGCTGATCCTCAAATATTAAGAATCAGCCAACACATGCAAATAGGTTCTTTACACAGTGTCACTCACATTCCTTGTGTTGTTAGAAAATTTTTTACCTGGTGATACCCAAACACAAGTTATGTTGTCAAGGGACCACCTGTTAGACTAAAACAATGTAACACTAAAAACAGCAATTCCTTGCA
>VZTI01003652.1:13732-45772 GCA_013397865.1 Struthidea cinerea | reverse complement strand
CCCCCCCGATAATATACATTTTGAAATCTACATCAAACTCCACTCAAATTTCATATCAATTTGTCCTGACCTTTGCATATTTCAGAACAGCTGAGGTTCAACTTCCTGAAGCTCTGTCTATGTATCTAAGACTTTCTAACTTCCCTTCCCTCAGCTGATGTAGCTGCTAGGAGCACTGAAAATCACAGTATAAAGATGTGGGTGCACTAAATCACAGTTCACTTGTAGAAGCACAGCCATCAGGGGATGTACTCACTTCGGTGTAAGAGAATTCGGGTGTGCTGCACACAAGCAGGCAGCTGTCATGAGCACCAATAACAAACACTCAATGGCAGTCCCTCAACTTCTCCTCTATCTGATCATTGCATGAGCAGTGTCCAGGAACTGAAAACTAATAATTTCTTTTGTCATCTAAAATGGCTTTTTGTGTTGTTTTGTTAGTAATTTTATTTGTTACTATTAAAACCATAATTACTTTTCTGAAGAAATTCACAAGCCATTTAAAAACTGTTCAACTGTCAGTGACACAGAGAACACTAACAAGATCTGGTCTCCTTAGGGGCTGCTCTGTCTGTAGCGTATGAGGTGTACTTCATGAGAAAGCTGTGGCTGAATGTCGCTCCTGGCAAGGACTTGAAAGCTGATACCATTTTCCATTACCATCAGGTAAGCAGCTCTCTAAAGGAGAGATCTTGTGACCCAAGAAAGGGTTGGAAAGGATCTTTAAAGATCACCCAGAGAACCTTCAGAAGGAGTCAGCTCTCGGGATGTCCTTGGACTGTGTTTGGCAAGACTTGCATCCTGACCTCACAAATTTAGAATGCTAAAGTCAGTCTTTGCTTTGGCCCATTCTGCCTGGATTCAGAGCTGGTCTCTTCCAGGAGCTGCCGAAGTACCTCAGAGGCTACCACAAGTGTTCCAAGGATGAAGCTGTGCAGCTGGCAGGGCTGATTTATAAAGTGCGCTTCAACAATGACCGCACACAGCTGGCAGCCATCCCCAAAATCCTGAAGGAGCTGGTTCCAGACAATCTGCTCCGAGCAGTGTCACCAGATGAATGGAAGAAGGTAAGAACATCCTTATGATATGTAATCATATTACATATACAGAGCTTTAGTAGACAAGACACATTGAGCCACACTACATTTTTGATCTGATGGTCTTTGAAAGTACTGTGGAGGGATGGTATTGGATATTGCTGGGTTTGCCAGCAGGATAGCAAGAGGATTTGCCTTTTATAATCCAGATTTTACATAATCTACCAAAGTTCTGAAAGATATCTGCAGGCCTGGATGGCTTATCTGAAATGTGCATCTTTCTCAGAGATACAAATCTATTTTCAGCATCCAGAAAAAGAGTTAGAGATAGGAGAGTCAGTGATGGGACTTGGAAGTTGAGGATATTGGACAGAAACAGAAAATTAAGGTGTCTCATAAGTATTTCTTGGCAGCAAATCAATCTCCTTGCACCGTGTCCATGCTACTTACAGCAAAAGGCTCTTTTATCCACAAAAAGGGCAAGGAAGTTTGAGCGGATACTTATCACTTAGTCTGCTGAGGGAAACACAGGACATTGTTTCAAATACAAAGGGCAAATTCACCCTACATTTTTCAGCTAAAGATGTAATATATGTCTGTGGGTGTTGAACACTGGCTTTCTGAGTTTAAATGACATTGCCCCTCTGCCCTGAAGTCCATTTCCTTCGGCTGCTGGGCTTCCTTCACCCAGCACAGGAATAAGGAACACTGGAGGGTTCTGGCTTCTCCTTGCCCCATGGCAGTGATGAGCTGATGCTGTCTTTAGTGCTAATGCTAGGCATTGGAAACCTGCCTGTCTCCAACTCAACTGGCTTTGTATCCTCTTTTCCTAAACAGAGTATTATTGCAGCATATAGTAAACATGAAGGAAAAACTGTGGATGAGGCCAAGATTGCCTTCTTGAAAATGATACAGCGGTGGCCAACGTTTGGATCAGCCTTTTTTGAGGTGAAGGTAGGTTTGAAGGCCTGTGTGAGTGGATTTGGTAGTAGATCAGTACTGAGGGATACAGACTGACTATAATTCCATATTTGAAAGTAAAAATACATTATAAAGCTGGATTCCTGTCATCTACTGAGGAAAACTCAGATCCTTCCAAGTTGGGAGATGGATTCTTTATCCATTCTGAACTATGCTTGTTGCTTACTGGCAATGTTGTTCTAGTTATAATACCTCTATTACAATTGTGTAGTAGCTGTAGGGGGCTTAATTGTCCTGTCATTGCTCTCCACAAGAAAATGCTGCCAAAGTGTATCTTTTCGGGGGACTCTTCCCTCAGAACAGACCTGTACTAATCCTCTCATTCTGGAGGAGACATCTCCCAAGAATAATTTCCCATATGTCACCTTTAATTTCTCCTCACTAGGCTATTAAGTGGTTTGCAATCAATCATTAAAGCCTATTATCAGACAGCATAGTAAATAATGGACCTGATTCTGCTGTCATCTAGCATTTGCTCAAGTCATCAATAGATGGCTAAAATGTTTCAGCATTCATTTGGGAAAGAGAACAAGAAGCACTGGACACTGTTAAAGGTCACTAGGCCCCTGATACAGTTAACTGCTCAATTTTCTGCTTATCTTGCTGTGTTACTCGTTTACAGCAAGCCTCAGAGCCCAATTTCCCAGAGATTGTATTGATTGCAATCAACAAGCAAGGAGTCTCGCTGATACATCAGAAGACAAAGGTAACAGCTGCTTCTCACAAGTCCATCTAAGGATGGATTGAACGGATCCTGCTAATTTAGGGACAGTGATAGGACCAGGAATGGTAGGAGAGGATAGCAGCTCTCTATTCATTTTCTGTGTGAAACCGAAGAAAATGTTACTGCCTCAAATCACTTCTTTGCAGTTTCTGCACTGGAAAGGAACAGTAGAGCATCTCTGAAAAAAGACATAGGAATTATGATCGGCCTGGCAAGGTGGTAAGATCAGGAAGATGGATGGGCAGTGCACCTGGGAACCTGCTTCAGAAAAATGCTTTGCAGGAAGCCACAGCTGTCGAAAAGATCAGGCTGAATGGCCGTGTTTAGCTGCAGTCTAACCCAAACAGTCTGGTCGTACCAAGTTCTCAGGAAAAGGGAGTATCACTATTTGCTTTTAATAATGAAACAAATTAAAAGCAAGTTTTAGATTATTGTAAATCTAATGGCAGTGTGCTAAGGCAAAGATCAACATATAATGAAAGGAAGTCTCATTAGTGTGATTAAGATTCACCTGTTTGGTGAAAATACAATATACCATTAATCTGGATGCAAGAACTACCTTGATCCAGTGTTTTTATAAATGAAGTGAGAAAGAACAAGAATTCTCTGGCTCTACATGTAACAGCCTGTTTTCTTTTGAGAGATGTTCTATAGTTCAGTTTGTTTCCCCTTACAGGATATTTTAATAGTCTACCCCTTCAATAAAATCTCCAACTGGAGCAGTGGGAGCACATACTTCCACATGACAATAGGGAACCTGGTACGAGGAAACCGGCTCTTATGTGAGACATCTCTGGTAAGAAGAGTTTTGCCAGCTTAGATGCAACAAAATCCTAATTTTTCCTTTCCAACACGGATTGCTATAAAAGATGGTGCAAAAAGAGATAAATACCAGTGCAGATACAAAAAGCATTCACTGCTGTGTCAATAAAATTGCCATTTAGAACTGGTTCAGTTCATATATAATGGTATCTGATGCAAAGATGCAAGACACAGGACACAAGGGAAAATAGTTATTTCCCGAATTCTTCCCATATATCAAAATTCTATCCATCTGAGAAGTTAAAACTGCAAAGCTACAGAAGAGGCTTTTTGTATTGCATGTCTGCCTCCAGTTATGTAGTAATGCCAGCCTTGTAAGACTTCATATTTTCCAGGAGTGGTACCACCTTTTTAACAACTGGTTTCAGACTATTCACAGTCTCAGAGAAGCATCACTGTATTAATATTTAAAGGTAGGTTTGTAAAGACAACAAAAACATTTAAAGGCTATCTTCTCTGACAGAAAAGCTTGGGTTCTTAAATACAAGAATCTTAAGTACAAGTCAAGCTACAGAATGAATACCAAGGAGACAGGAGAGCTATGCTCTGTAAAGTTTTGGAAATCTATGAAAAGCAGAGGGAGGAATGGATAAATTGTAACTAAAACAGTGACAGCTATTGAAAGAGAAGATGTTCATGCAAGGAAGAACCTGAGAAGATAATAAATGAGGGAGGAAATGATAGTTATTTTTGCTTCTGGAGCTCTCTGATAGGTTTAAGACTTTTTTCTTTCCTGACAGGGTTACAAAATGGATGACCTGTTAACATCCTATGTACGCCTGCTCATGAATGCTGTAAACAAGCAAAAGAACCTCCCAGCCTGAGAGTGGATAGAGTCCATGACCTGTACTTGTGCCAAACTACCTGTAATTTCATATCCCAAAAAAAATGCCATTTAAAAAATATTAATCTTGATGATCAATCTTCTGATCACACACTGAATGAACTGAGTTGCTGAAATACTACTACCAGAGAAGCTCAAGTAAGCATGTGCTTTCAAGTATCTGTAACATTTCTGTCTTAGATGTAGTATGAGAATTCTATTCAGATTTTGGATTTAGAGGAAGTTTAGATGGACTTTAATGTTCTGTGGGAGTGGGGAAACCCTGTGAGGGCCCCTTCTAATAGCTTATTAGCTCCTCCATTCAAAGACAGACACACAGTAAGAGCTGTCTTCCTTTTGGAAAGAAAATGCCCCTTATTGTATATGTTCTTACCAAATGCACAAACTCAAAGAGTCTTTGGAAACAAAGTTAATGTAATTTTTTTCCTCCTGTTGGCAATTCTGAGAGTGGAGAGATGCCCTTTAGTACTAGATGACTGGAGACTTTGAAAGATAAAATGCATGGTTTCATCCTCTGGTCCCTAGGTTACATGCTGCACATTACAGTAGACTGACAGCCAATTACTGTCAGAATGTAACTGTCCTTCCTGCTAAACTTGCAGGCTGTCCCCTGACTTACCACAGCCTTGCTTAAATTAAAGTCTTCTTTCTTCCACATGTTATAATCCTCTTGGAAACTAACAACTGCTTTCTACTGTGCAGTTTCTAGTAAGTGCTGAAATGAGTCTGGGGTTTGGGTCCATCACTTTTAGTTGCTCCTATTTCAAGATATAGATGAGCTATTCAGTGCAAATCAGAACTGAAGAACTCAGTCTAAATGAGGTCTGCTGAAAAGAGACTTTTCTGCTCTACAAAAATGTTCTGTTTGGAGTTATGCAGGCATTCCTTCACGAGACAAGAATAATAGCTTTAATTTATCCTGATCTTTTCTGTTTCCTATTTAGCAGACAGTTTGAGTGGTAAAATTTGATTCAGCATTTGTTCATCTCTCAGAGCTTTGTAGAAACACAGCTTTGGTGCCACAGGAACCAGTGTGCTCTGAGTGTGTAAAGCAGATATGCACTATGGTGGGAGTAAGCTTAGCTGCTTCCCCCTCAGAACAAGTACTCCTCCGTCGCTCCCAGTGAAACATGGATATGTCTTAAAGCATTTACACCAAGTTCCTTGACACACAATCTGGCATTGCTGGAAATGCAGCTCTGCCTGATCTCTCAACTTTGCCAATGGATGCACAATGGTTCTCTTGTTCCCTCTGACATGCGTGTGCAAAATTCAAATGCTGGTGGGAGTTTTGTTATATGGTTGGCAGGCAAGAGTCCCACTCCCTTTGTGCATCTAAATGAGTGCCACACCTGTCAGAATAGCTGATCCTTTTGTAAGCAGTTAGATGCTCCTGCTGTAATGTCCATTGCTGGCAATGGAAATGCTGGAGTCTAACTACCCAGAGTAGTTTTGTCACCCTGTGTCTGATCTAACTACCTACCTATAAGTGAGAAATGTTCAGCACTTCACCTGTACAAAAAGAAATTTTGCGGCCAAACTGTATTGTTTCTGTTTTTTAAATAAAGACTGCAGAAAATCAACCACAATGTCCTTTTCTTACCAAGTGAATGTTTGCTCCAGATCCATGTAACCCAGATCTACCAAATATCCACTATATCCTGTAAATGATCATAGCATCCCATCTGCTCGTTAAATACGCAACACAATTTGTACAAGACAGCCGCTAAAAGGATGATACCCCTTTCTGCACATCCTCATCAACCAACACATCACCACAGAAGCAGCACAGGTCCAAAATGTGAATTCACCACAGCAGTTCCTGTGGGCAAACCCAGAGTTCCTCAGAGTGGGTAATGCTCTCTGGCTAAGCACTGAAAATATGGTATTAACTGTACACTATACAAATTTTTTTCCTTTTTTTTTTTGTGTACAGATTTAAAATGTATTATAGTTAACTTTAATACAAGAACATACAAAGGCACAGTATTACAGCATTTCAATCCACAATCATGTGTTTTGGTTAGACAGCCCAAACAATGTGTGATAAAATGAGAGCTCTACAAGGTGCAGAACCCATCAAGGCCTGAACCAAGGCAGGGAACTGCTAGTTCTTTTCTCAGTCTAATACCCTCAGCACTTAACAGTGCTTTACAGACTAGTACAACCATGTTTATGACATGCTTGCCTACAATTTATTCCTTCCCCAGCCAATCACTTCTGAAAGAGCGTCAGTCGTATCATCTAACACCAATCATGCCACATCAGGAATTCTCTGTACAAAAGGCTGACCAGTGTTTGCCAGCATTGCACAGACTGCTATAAAAACACCAGGACACAAATCCTAGAGAGCAGGTTAGTGCCATAAAGACTGCAAGTGATTAGCATACCCTTTGAATACAAAGAAGCTTCACATACCATGCTTTCTAAAAGCAAAACCATTTTCAAGTGTACTCGGTGAGTGTTAGTGATTTTAATTATGTATAAATATGAATATAAACTATAAATGTATAGTATGAGACAACACCTTTTAGTAAGTGTAGATTTCTGAGGCAAGTTCAACCTTGATATAAATCTCTACTCTCCAGTGGTACAATACTTAGGAAAAATTTGGCCAGCAGGTCTATTTACAGCAATGGAAAAAAGCATGCAGCTTATTTCTGACTGACACCTTGACTATATTTATTTTAAAGAAAACAAAACCCAACCTGTCAGCCTACCAAGGCACTAAGGAGAATTTGTAAGTTTGCACTATATTCTACTTGGTTTTTAAAAAGTAGACTGACAGAAGTAGAGGAAGATGCATTTTTTTAAACATTTATAGTTATTTCTCCTACTCCTTCAATTCCACTCTCACACAAAAGGTATGTTGGTAATACAAACTACTGTAACTCCGCACATTGCAGGCTGTGGGCAGCAGATGTATAAGAAAAATAATTGTGAAAAATTAATAATTAAAGAGAATATCACCCTCCACTAATATAGAGATCAGGGATTACAATGATTTTTTCACCAACTAATTTAGTGAAATATTCTGAAGATAAGGACATATTCCAAATCCTAGAGAACGGAATAGCTTATCAAAGAGTACTGTATCAACTCTCCTTTGAACTCTGAAGCTTTCTAGGTCTGCCAAATTTCTAACATGAGACAAGGTGAGAGCACATACTAAATCTTTACTGGCAGCACAAAGTAATTCCATTCACCTTCACAGACATGCACTTTCCATTGCTGAACGTGAGAGTGGCTGATGAAAGAATATTACCTATTGGCTGCTAGTTACTTAATCCTTCCATATTCACCAGGAATGTGTGACTGTGTGTTCCTCCACCACTTCCCAGGAGGCTGGGGATAGACAGCTGCTCAGATTCAGCATTAAACATGGCCTGGGACTGAGATTACAGGAACAGACCGGAATGCTTTATGCTGAGACAAATCTGCATAACATACTGAGCTGCACCTAGGTCAGAACTTCAAGTGTTTCATGCTGTGACAAAATGCCAAACAACAGGTTTCATTGCAAACGGGGGTCTTGGCAGGGCCACACTACTGCACCAAAAGACATGCTGTTCTTTGTGCCCTTTAACTAAAAGACCATTTTAAGGCTGGTGAGAGAACAGTGAACAGCCAATGTGTTTTCCTAAAGCAGTGACACAAGCAGCTACTATTATT
Organism: Struthidea cinerea; assembly: GCA_013397865.1. Classification (NCBI taxonomy): domain Eukaryota; kingdom Metazoa; phylum Chordata; class Aves; order Passeriformes; family Corcoracidae; genus Struthidea; species Struthidea cinerea. Next base: position 37,692 of record VZTI01003652.1, on the reverse strand, counting down.
GGAATCTACAGTGCAGATTGGTCAGGAAAAGATGAAAGAGTTTACTGTTAAAATTAGGCCTCTCCCCTCATCAGTGTTAGAGTGGATACTCTCTAACCCAGTTAAAAGATTATGGTAACTTACAGCAACAAAAAGCAAAGCAGCTGAGGGAAACTGAGTTAGCAAAGACAGTGAAGATCTAAGAGATGGTCTCACATGCGGGATTCTGATCTGCACGTAGTTACCCAGGATTTCCCACCACTGCTGTGGTACCACTGGTGCAGTTCCATGGGTAGCAGATCCAGCAAGCATGGTAACAGAATTCTAAGGTAGATTATTGCCCCAATCCAATTGCTGCTCACACATACACAAAGTGGGGAAGCTTTAACTTCTTGCTACCTAATTCACCTGGGGCTGCAGGGTGTTGTCTAGGCCCAACTGCTGTGTTCATTTGACCAACTAAACTAGCCGTTTTTCGGAAGATTTAAACCATGCAAAGGACAGTAGTCCTCCAGTGCTTGTCAGCCTTGCAAAAGGGCGGGCACAGTCTCACAACCGTTCATGGAAAGGGATTTTCAGGCTGCTCAGCTTAGTTAAGCACAAGGAAGTAAGGGGGTCACCGCCGGGGGACTCCGAAGCTCACGGGGATCATACATTGTACAGGTGGGCTCAGGAACAACACTGCTGATGGCTCGCCTCTAAAGAAGTACTGAAAATACCCAAAACCAGTAGATTTCTCAGCACCTTGGGTTGTGGTAGCAGAGACAGTAGGACATGTGACAGGCAAAATTACAGAGGAGGACTATATGCTTGAGAACGTTAAGAGTCATGTCTGAGATCCTCTCCTTAAGTACGCTCAGGTCTTAAAAAGAAAGATTAATGGGAAACTCTAATTTGGGTAAAAATTTAAAGAAAAATGGGCTTTTTTTCTGCCTAACACCACATTTGCTACAAATGGCAAACATTAGAAACTCCTTAATGTAATTGGGCTTTCTGGAGCATGACCAACAAGCATATACTTGGCTCGCAAATAAAGTGAGAATGGGGAAACTGAAGTGCTTAAATTGGTACCATATTATCCATTCGATTTCCTTATGCAAAAGAGTAACCAATGCTCCAGCCACACTGCCTCAATAAATATCAGCTATGCCAGTGGACAGGACACAGTTTGTGTTGACCACTAGAAGCTCTACCAGCCATGTAGTAGTAGAGAACAAAGAAATTTAGTGTCAGTTCTAATAAAATCTTTTGTTTCCCACAGCCACCCTCTCCTTAAGGAGAGCCCAACTATTCTGAAGAGGCTCACGTGGCCTTGACAGCTGAAATCTCCTTAGTGAGCAGGGAAGCAGCAAAGCAAACTTCTTAGCTGCCTTAACACTGGGCCTAAGTGGGCAGTGCAGATGCCATAGCTATTGGCTTGTCTAGTAAACCTACAAACCAGAAGGACTGTAGGGCACCCATATATTCTCTGTAGGAATCTGGAAAAGACCAGAACATTTTGCATGCAGCAAAGAGTGACAACTTTCAGAATATTTGCCTCTATATTAAAAAAACCAAAAAATTTCTTCACCCAGAACACGAAGAAAAATTTTGATACTCTGATTGAAAAATAGCAAATCTGACATTTCTTCCAGCCCTACACTCAACCACTTTTTCGAAATTCCTTAGACTAGAGGAGTGGAAAGAGTAGTACAGTTCAATTGAGGAAGGAAAGACTGTGTATAACTCCACAAAGGCAAAATGCAATGTTAGTAGCAAATTAATAATCAGCCTGCGCACTGCTCAAGCAGAAATCATACTCCTCTTCCTGGCAGTGTTAATAAACAATTGCTTGAGAAAAGGGACAGTCTAGATGCAAGAGACATCACCAGAAGCAGGGGAAGGTACTACTTATCTTTGGTTCCACTTCTTAATAATTGCTTCTGTAATCAACAGCTGCAGTGAGCAGCAGCTTGTGTTAAGAGTGCATCAGGAGACTGACAGGTGTGTTTAAGCAGAGTTTAAATCTAAAGCTTTAGGATGGGTCTTCTTGGATGCCAGCTCTGACAATTTCTTCAGACGTTTCTTCAGCTCCAGAGGGAATTTCTCATAGCACTTCTTGCACACGGGCTTCATGTCAAACTCCACAAATTTATTCCTTTAACACAAAGAACAGTTACTAAAATGGTATTTGCAATCTATATGCTTCACTAATTCAAATCTCCATGCATCTACATCAGTGTTGTTGCTAATGTTCTACTCCATGTATAAAACAACTCATTTCCTTATCTGGTGATGCAAGTACAGAGACTGGGTTATCAATGAACTGAGGTCTTTAGTATTGCTAGGTAAATAAGGAGCAAGATTTTGCTATATATTTGCATGTAACAGTCTAGAATAATTTTGTTATCATAGAATGCAAGTGTCACTTCAGAGGTCCCCTTTGGGATGAATCAGAGCTCCTTGATATGGTCAGTGGAGCCAACCCAGTATAGTAGGATAAGGGTTTGAACCTGAGAAAGGAAAAATGTAGGAATGTTTTTTTTTCTGTCCCTCTTCTAGATATTTAAGGCAAATAGCATAGTATTTTATTTCAAAATAATCTATGCAATAGCAAATATTGTCACTGAGGGGAGCAACCAGAGTTAAGGAGACATGGAGGCTGCAGGTTTTTCAGGACAGGCAAAGTTTAGAGCCTTCCCTCTGTACCGCTGGATGAGTTCCCATCTTACCCAACCTCCTCACAGAATAGATTAATGAAGGAAAATAAATCAGAGAGGATGCTGAGTGTCAGATCCCTTTCAGTGCTGAAATCAGTGGAATTATATTGCTCCCACAGAGAAGTGGTATACTGGCCTTCAGAGAGGCACTGGCTCATGGCTCCTCTAGGCTGATACCCTGCCTTAGGGGCAAACGTCTCACATGGTCCAAAATATAAACACTGACTTACTTCAGTGTGAGCTTGATGTTGCAGGTGGAGCAGGAGAAGCAATTCACACACCAGGCCTTGTTAAGAGCTGATACCACTGCAAAAGTAAAAGCACCAAATAAGAGGAAACTGACGGGTTACTTGAATTCAGATTTACATCCAAATTCAAATGAGGCCAGATGTGAAAACAAACACTGATGGCTTGCAACTGTGGGACTGCAACAGCTGCACTAACAAATGAAACAAGGACAGCAACCAAAACCAAGGAGAGAACAAATCTTACCATCTCCCTCTATCACGCGGCTGCAGTTGTAGCAGACATCTCCAAAGAGCTACACAGAAAAAGAAATAAGAATAGGAACTCATGTTGCTGACTACTCATGCTCCCCAAATTAGACAGCTGGTGTGAACATTAAATGCTAATCATCAAAGAATTCCCAGATACTGCAGTGGCCCCCAAATATACCAATTTAAATCTTCTGAATAACTTCTCATACACTTGCCAAATAGTCTATGTTCCTTTGGATCTCATACCAGTAAATACTACAAAACCTTTTTTGTTGATGCCTCACACTCTAGTACTGTCATGGGATCTTCAAGTCCTGTATATGTGGCAGTCGGAGAAGAAAGGATGGGTAGAGTATGATGCTGATGCTTACTGTAGACAAACATCTCCTGATGCTTAACTATAAACACCAAAATAAAACTACTGCTAAAATACAGCTACTATCAGAACAGCAACACTTACCTTTTATGAGAGAGTCATTCATCTGACAGAAGAAAATACCAAACCAAAAAGTTGTTCAGTCAAATCATACCGAAAAAACAGTGTTTGATTGGCTTTTCTACGGTTTTTTTAATTGATCTACTTTTCTATGTTTTAGACAACAGAACAGTTGCCTCAGGCCCACAGAAGCAAGTAATTATCAAAGAAGCCCACACAAATACTTTAGAAGTACAATTACAGGGATTTTAATCACAACCCATGATCAGTGATTTTCTCTCAATGGCACAAATTAAAATCAGTATCCCCAAGACATTTCTATTCTGTTTTCCTCCTCACTTTTCGACCTACCAAGAAAAACTATTCTTTTTCTGTTAAATCTGACTAATTTCTTAATACTTCATTGCTTCTACAAATTCAGTTTATGCAAAATCTGCATAGCTTTGCATATATAAAACATAAAAAAGCATTTGCCAGTCACATCTGTGCTGTACCTACAGCACAGATGGCAGAATTTACCTGATTATAATGAGTCTCACAATAGGCCAGCCCTTTTTTTTCATAGTGTCGGTGCCCCAAGAATGGCTTCTCACATTTGGCACAAACAAAATGCTGTAAAAGAAAAAAAAAAAAGACCATTCCATGGCAGGCAAAACAACTTTCCCATCACCAGGGAAAAACATGGCAATAAATTGTAGCTCAATACATGACACTTGGTCACAGAATAGTTTGGGTTGGAAGGGACCTTAAGGCTCATCTCATTCCAACCTGGCCTTGGACACTTCCAGGGATGGGGCAGCCACAGCTTCTCTGGGCACCCTGTGCCAGGGCCTCAGTACCCTGACAGGGAAGGATTTCTTCCCAATATCTAATCTAAATCTACCTCTTTTCATTTAAAGATGTTACCTCTTAATGCTTTAATGAAGCACAGACAGAAAAGGTCTTTATGGAAGCAAAAAAAGGAGATATTTAGTCTATTTATAGTAATTAAGAGTAGTATTAAAGATAGGTGGAAGACCAGCTGGAAGAGCAATCATCTTGTGTCTATCCTGGCAGACTTGTGGACTATTATCTTGCTTGTTTCAGGGAAGAGAAGCAGGAACATAAACATCGTTGGTATGAATACACTTCAAATGAGCAGCAGCATCTCTCTCAGGTCAAGCCCTAGGAGGCATAAATGACTGAAACAAAGATCACAAAAAATCTTCAGAGCAAGTTGTGATGACTCAGCTGAAAGTTATAGAAACAATGAGCTGAAAAGGCTTAAAAAGCACAAATTGCACTGGCTCAGCCTGCAGTAAAAATTCCAACCCTGTTATGTGCCTGGTAACTGGAACTGGGGAGGATAAATCTAAGTACATCGTAGAAAATGTGTAAATTTATTAGTAAGTAGATGCTGTTCAGCGAACCCTATTCTGCAAGAATCTTTACAAATTTTAAAATTAAGGTTATTGCAGTCATGAAAACATAGCTTTCTTAGGAGCCCTGATAGCCCTGCTGTAACTCATTCACTCACAAAAGGTGAAGACAATCTGAAACATAAGCAACTGGGTTTTGTCTGAATTCATATATTACAGACCACCTTCATGTCTACAGCTTCCAACCAGCACTAGTCCTCTTCCAAACCAGCTCTTGAAGGAAGTTTGAGATTCAGACAGGCCTCACCTCAACATGCCATTGCTTCCCCAGAGCATTGACCACTCGGCCCTCGATGGGCCTGCGGCAGGCTCCGCAGATGGGGATCCCCATCTTGTCGTGGCACGGCAGGCAGTACAGCTCCCCCTTCAGCTCCCGGGCCTCGGCAGTCAGCTCCTTCCTGGGAACACAAACATGTCCCTGAAGTAAGAACACCGAGGGAAACTCTTCAATGCCCAGGAGGAAGTTTTGGGAGACTAAATTTGAGAGTTAACTTAGGCAACATTCATGCTACAAAATGCAGTCATTAAGTTTAGCTAGTGAAATACAGTTATTGTCATCTCATCTTTCTAAAATTGCTTTCTCAGTTTGCCAGACAAGAACGTATGTGGGACATCATGTCTGCAGTTGCATAGTCACGGAGAAAGACAAGGTGCACTTACATGGAACATTGCAGTGTCATGCTAAGGGAGAGCTCAGGTACAAGAACCATCCTAGCAGTGCTCAATACTGAGACATCTACTTGGACTCTTACCCATTCTGGGGCAATACTGTGCCCACTTAAAATGCCTTTGTGGTAGGTAATTTAGTTCAGACAGGTATCAGCATGGTAATGGACTGTGCCACAAGACTGACGCAGCTCATCAAGCCATCTTTTTTTTTCTATCCAGGAATTTAAACTTAAACTATTTTGGACAGCCTGGTATCAGCTATCTTTGCAAAACTCTACTATGGTAATCTGCACACAGCCTTTCAGATAAGTTCATGCTAAGGAACTATTTTCACTTTCATTATAAACTAACATTATCCAATGTTAGAGTAAGAGAACAGTGAATGGCAAAATAAAACTAAAATTCCTGTATTTTTTCCAAACTTATTTCAGTTTCTCCTAACACAATTTCTATTTGCTCAACAACCTTGTGAAGGCAGCAAAGCTTAGACCTTGGGAAGGACTGCACTGCTGACTGAACTTTGTCTCTCTCCTTTTTTGTCAGAGTTTACAGTATGACAACATACCCACAGTGGGTGCAGTTGAAGTGATCTGGATGGTAGGAATCATTCCTAAACATCAGAGGCTGCTCATCAATTATCAAGTGGCACTTCTGACAGATGTACTTGCCCAGTCCCTTAGCTTTTTCACGGTTATGGCATGGCCTGCACAGATGCCTGGTTGAACAAAGTAAAGGAAAGAAAATACTTAAAAACTCTTTCTCCTAAAACAACATATAGTGCATACTGTAAGAAGTACTTTAGGTAACAGAACTGTCTTCTGAGGTCAGACTAAACATCATTCAGTTTGGTATCCAATATTTCACTCCAGCTGCACAGAGAAGAATATGAGTACGAAGCAGTCACACAGTTGTATTTCCTTAGAATACTCCTCCAGCATTCACTGATTTATATGCCATCAGGGATATCACCCAGTCATTCTTCTAGGGATCCTTTCCAACCCTCTACATCTTTTCTGATAGCTGGACAAGGAAAAGCGGCAACACCCTCTCTCTATTACAAATGGATCCAACCGTAACAGGGGCATTACAGCACTGGGAGGGAGTCAAGGAGAGAGAATAAAATGTATCAAATCAAAGTGCATTGCTTTTACCATGGCTGGATTCCTTAGTCTTCAATATCTAGGACAAACAAGAGACCTCTTCTTGCCTATAAATTCCTTTTACTCCTAAGTTAAAGAAAATTAAGAACTATGCAGTTTTATGTGGGAAAAGCAGGTGTGTTCCTAGCACATGTTCTTGAACACATTACAAGTACACTTTTAAACAGGCAGATAACCCAAATTTATGGTAGAAAAGCTCAGGCAAAGGCATAAAAAACTTGTGAAGGCTGATGGAAGCCACCAGTTTTATCCCAATATTTAGGAGCTCTGAGGAGAAGCTGCTCAGTTTACTTGCCTATTACCTATCCCTCTAGCTGCAATGCTGTGGGCTGGAAAGAATTTATGATAAAAGAAAAATGACAGAGAATGACTTCTGTGGGTTGCTTTGTCCCAAAACCAACAAGTCTGCTTAATTCCTTTCACTGTATCACTATGTCAAACACTCACTGAGACTTACAGGTCGTTCTCAAAACACATCAAACAAAAGAAGAAGTTCAAATGTAAAGGGCAGATTTATGGATGAAGTAGTGGATTCTTCACAGGGCCCCTTTCAAAATTCTGCCGTGATGAATCACTTACCCTTCGATCTGTGAAATGGGGATTAAGAATACAACACAGATGTTGTTGTGAGGCTTCAAACATTTATGACTCTCAGCTGGCAGGCGCCTAAGTGCTAAGTATCATTATTATTCTCTCCAAATCTGAGCCCTCCTGTCAGCAAGTATCTCTGTCCAGGGCTGGAAGTACTGTCCGCCCAGACGGAGTCCAGAAAAAGCAGACAGCACCCCATTATAAGGAAACATGCAGCTGTGCTCATCTCAGCATAAAGGCATCAATTTTATTCAGCACTATCAAATGCAGAGTAATTATACAGGGCTGGACATGGGGACCCTGAAGCAAGTGTCCTGAAAGAGACCCCTCTCCTTCAGCTGAATGAGATGCCTTCAGCCATTTGCACTGATAAACCATTATCAACCCCCTCCCCACTCACAAGCCCTCTGCCCTCCCACAGACCCTCTCTATTGGAAGCAAAGGGAAGTGTTGGACAGGCTAAGCTGTTACCATAGCAGCCTCCCCTCTCCCTCACCCTCCCCCCTTCCCCACTCCCACCATTATGGAATTATCCCGTTCTGAAATGTCCTGTTGTGTCTATTAATACTAGATTTCCCCCAAACAATGCATCTCTCCAGCCTCCTAAAAGAATCAGGGGACTCCAAGGATTCTGTGTTTAGGGCTGGGGGCTCAGTAGCAGCCTTCAATAAGCACCATGAACACTGGAATATTCATGCAGGATACTCATATCTATAACAGCAGCAGCAGCCCCAGTGCCAAGAGCTCAGCTGGGATGAAGACTGCTCCTCAGTGCTGGGGTGTCCTCTCCCCTGCTCTGTTGTGCGACTGAGCTGATAATGTGCTATCAGAGCGAGGAGGACTCTATATAGAGGGGCTCCCCTCTCTGCCCTCAGCAGCTCTGCAACCGTGCACTCTCTTGGGATCATCTTGTTTTCTCTGCTCTGCTTCTACCTAGTTTGCTGTCATCAGAAGGAGTTCGTTGAGATAATCCCCAAAAGGACCCTATATTCCACCTACAGGACTGCATTGTGAAGAGGTAAGAGATAAACTTTTGTTAAGAGGGGCTTTAGGAGCGTTCTTTTTTTTAAGAGCTTTCCTGATGGCATTAGTTTTAGCTGGTGCCAGTGAGGAGCAGAACACCTACCAAGGTGGATGAATGTAACGGAAATGTCTGAATCTAAGAATAGGCAGCATTTTTTGAACTTTAAAAAATAATTTCCTTGCCTTTCTTTACATCACTCCTTCAAAACAAAAAAGGTTTTCAAACTTTTGTATCTAATGTATATCCATTTGTGCCAGTTGTATGGTATGTCCAGTGCTCTCTGACACTGCTTTGATGCTTACAAAAACCAAGCATTTCAGCTGAAATACAGGCTCAGCAGAGGGTGATTTTCAGGAGAATAACTTCAGCCAGAAACAGACTATTTCTAACGAAGAGTACTTTGAATGAAAGATAGGAAATGCTCATTTGACAAGACACTAAACTCATAATCATAAAAATGCACAAACCAGTATAATCATACCAGAAACTGCTCTAGCTGACAGCAAGAACAGGAGTTTCTGATATCCACCACAAACCCTAACGTATAGGTCAAGTTTATCTGCAGCGGGCAAACAAAAGCTCCAAACTAGCTAGGTAAGTGAGTACAAGGAGCTAAAGATTTCTTCTGCTAGTTCTTTCATTAATGACAGACAGAGCATCTGCTGAAAGAGTGTCTGCGTTATGTCCATACTGACAGCCTTGTGGATTGTTCTCTTGGTTGTTTCTGAGCAGAACAGAAACAGGGCATGAAATATGGTCAGAGTGCATGCATTTCAAATGAACAGTGACATCCCCACTACAGCTCAGCCCTGGGAGGCCTGGGATAATGGCTCATTCCAGAACAGTGCTCTGTTTAGCCATACGTAAATCACTAAATATTCACACAGCATCAAGAATGCAGTCCAAGTGGAAATTGTTGGATAATGAGCCAGACTCCTAAAGGAGTTTTCTGTCTGTGGAATGAAAGCCTCTTGCACCATATAACTTAACACAAACAACATATTCTAGGTTATTTGGAATGGTTTCTAGTTTGCTCTTAGCATTTATACACACTATAGGAATCCCAGTGCTTTGTCCGTAAGCATAAAAAAACTAAACACATTTATTTTAAATTTATAGGATAAACTCAAGGAGAATAGGAGTGGAATTGCAAATAACTGCAAAGGGCTTTTGACACCTTCTAGAGAACACACTGTCGGAGAATTATTACTTTTCTAAAGATGTAGAATTTTGTTGAAAACATATAAATTCTAAAAATAAGCCCAACAATTAATCCTAGTGACATGTTGGCTTTTTTCCTAATCTACTCAAGTGCTACACCACTATTTTCACCCAACAAGTAGAATTACAAAAACAATATTAAAGCTGTATTTAAAATTTCCTTCTAACTTAAAACATAAGCAAAATTAGAAAGAGGACCACTTCCCTTTTCTGTAACTTCTAAGCAGACAATGAAAAACATGTCACTTCATCTTGCTCTAAAAAGTAAATCAGATAACAGCAGCTCTCCTATGAAGGCCGTCATTTGCAAAGACTGAATCTATTTCAATTTTACCATTAGTTCTAAGCCTCCCTCTTCCTGACACTGACACACTAGGCTTCCAGATAGCTCTGACATTCTCCTTTCTACTCCAACCCACAGCATTTTGCACTGAAATCATGGCTGTATAGGAATCCATAGCACACTCAATGCTGTCATCAGTGAGGATAAAACTCTCAACTTTGAAGTCCTGCCTATTCTAAGTCTGGCACTGACACGCAGCTGAATCTGAATTTCCAAGATCCTCCTTAGGAAATCAGCTCAAATAGAATTGGTTCAGTGTATTATGCTGCTAAACCCCTAATAATTAGCTTGTAAACAGGGAAAAGTCTGCCTAGTTCTTCACTTTGGGAACCGATTCAACGTATTATCCATAAGACAAGAGCCATCCCAGTCTGTTCCATCAGACAACCCAGGTTTCTGCCTTTTCAGCTGCTCCAAGGCAGTGTTTACTGCTTGCTCAGGTGTCACAACCATAGACAGAGCAATGTTTAGCCATCAGACCACCCTGTCCTTGACATAAAGATCACCTGATTTACACTTTTTGCAGATGAAAAGCATAATTAAACAATGAGCCTGACACAAAAAAAAGGCTTAATAGCTAGAACATGAGTTGATATGCACCATTGTAAATTAACAGCCAGTAAAAAGGCATGGTCTGATGTGTTTCTCTTTTGGTATGCAACAGAAAAATACATATTTAAATTAACTCTGTCCAGGAAGGGCAAGTATGTGAGTCGATGTTACTATCCCATACAAACTTTAAACTCTTGCGTTCAAGAATACTTGCAGCTTTTACTTTGTAAGGGATAAATGAATACTATTAACAAAAAATTGTGGCCTCCTCTGTAAACTTGTGACCTTCACACAAAAAAACCGCAGCAGGGCATTTTCCTTTTGTATGTGAAAGCACAATTTCATGACTATTTTTACAGATAAGGACAAAAGGGCTGTACAGTCTTCTTTGCACATGCAATTTCAAGTAATGGCAAGATAGCACCTTGTAACAAATACTCAAATCCAGAAGAGTATTCAGGCAATGCATGAAGTAAAAAGGGCCCTCTGTGGCCATAGGAAGAACTTCCAATTTCTAAATTTCATCCACTCTCTCTGCTGTTGACTTTGTCTCTTCAACTGTGAACCAAACAGAAGTGATTCAGCACATTAATCTCCAGCTATTCCAGTTTTCTGTTCACCTGAAAGTAACAGCAGCCAAACTGAAGATATTAATTACCTTGAATTTTCTTACATTTTCCAATATATTTGTTTGTCCTTAATCCCATTTTGGTTTCTCTATGAACTCAATATTTTTAGACATCTGAACAATGAGTTCTGTTGGGGAGCTGGACGCAGTGCATAATGGATGTATTTAAATATTTATTGAATATTATGGAGAAATGCTCAGTCAGTACAAAATGCAATGGTGAGCACAATGGAGGTAACTGCTGCACATACTGTAACACTTCTGAGGAATCCAAGTAATAGAGACAATGCTGGAATTTCAGACTGCCTGCATTTCCCTACCACCTATACCCACAGATGAGCAATGTATAAAAAGCCATGGGTAGGTGCTCAGAATATCCTATCGCACTTCTTGTTGATGCTGTTCAGGACATTGCAAACAGAGACTGGCAAAGCTAAGATCAGTTTTACTAAGCTGCTGTTTGGAAAAGGCCCTGGATAAGCTACAGTGGAGCTTGGGCTTTTGAGAGAGGAAGAGAGCTATGTTGGAAGATAAAAGCTGCAGGGAAGGATGACACTTTGACAGGTGACAGCATGGGCATTATTTAAAATCTTCCTTGAGCCAATTCGGTGTCAAATGAGATGTTTGCTACCCATCTGAAAAGTTTCCTCCTGTACTGGAACTAGGTGTATTTGCCTTGAACAGAAGATTTTAGACCAAAATAATGCTCAAACGTTTTCAGGAACCCTGTGGATTTTTTTAGTAACAGCAGTACTCGACCTTTTATCTCTTCTAAGAACAAGACAGATATTCTAATCTAGATCATCTTACAACAGATACCTGTGCTCAGAAAAGCTGACTCATCAGGAACTCCTCAGTCCTGAATCAGGCTTTCAAATCGAAACACAGCAAATACTTTCTAGTTAGACATACAGAACTCACTCCTACTCCTCTTAACCACAGACACAAACATCTCACTACCTGGTTATACAAGTGACCTCAGCACAGGCTGGAGACAAGCTCATCACCAGCTAGCCAGCTCTTCACTGGGGTTCCTTCCACAGGAACTACTGCTCTGGTAAACCCAGCTGAGCAGAAGGTATTCAGAATTTTAATATAAGGTTTAGATTCAGACTGACCTATCATACTAAACACAGATGCTAGCAAACAGGAGACATTGCTGACTTTCATGTGTGAGTTTTTTGATGGGGTTTTTTGTTTGTTTTCCACAAACCCAGGCCCTTTTTTTAATATACTGTCTTAATTCTTTCACATTTAGGGCTTTTTTTTCTTCAAAACTGTGGGGAAAAATGAATGGGCCAGCAGATTCAAGCCTGCTCTTGAATTGCTCAAATCAATCAAATTTCGCTTTGGAAACATCAGAGCAATGTGGCAAAGAGACACACCTTGAGAACATGCTTTTCGCCACTTTCTACTTTCTGGACTTCATCCTGGCTTTTGCTGGCAACGCCCTGGCTCTTTGGCTTTTCATCCGGGACCAAAAGTCAGGCACACCTGCCAACATTTTCCTGATGCATCTTGCTGTGGCTGACCTGTCCTTCGTGCTGGTACTTCCCACCCGGCTGGTATACCATTTTTCTGGTAACCATTGGCCATTTGGTGAGATCCCATGCAGACTCACTGGCTTCCTTTTTTACCTCAACATGTATGCTAGTATCTACTTCCTGATGTGCATCAGTGTTGACCGTTTCCTGGCCATTGTGCACCCTGTGAAGTCCATCAAGCTCCGCAGGTCCCAGTACGCCCATGTGGCATGTGTCTTTCTGTGGGTTATCGTTGGCGTGGCAATGGCACCTCTGCTGCTCAGTGTGCAGACGGTCCAGATGAAAAACACAACTATCTGCCTGCAGCTCTACAGAGAAAAGGCCTCACGTCATGCCCTCGTGTCCTTAGCAGTGGCATTCACCTTCCCCTTTGTTACTACTGTGACTTGCTACTTACTCATCATCCGAAGCCTGAAGAGCGGGAACAGAGTTGAGAAACACCTGAAGGAAAAAGCTGTCAAAATGATCATCATGGTTCTGATGATCTTTCTGATTTGCTTTGTACCTTATCACGTCAATCGCTACATTTATATTCTTCATTACATCGGGACCAAAGCTTCCTGTGAAACACAGCGTCTCTTGGCCCTCAGCAACCGCATCACTTCCTGCCTCACCAGCCTCAATGGGGCGTTCGACCCCGTCGTGTACTTTTTTGTAGCTGAGAAATTCCGTGAGGCTTTGTGCAATCTGTTTTGTATTAAAAAAACCGTAATGTTGCCTCAAATATATGAGGGTAAGACAAATGAAAGCTCACTAAGTGCTAAATCTGAACTGTGAACATGACTCTTGTCAGTGCTTTATCTTAAGAACACTCTCTTCCACCAAAACCAGCTGAGAGCACAAATATGCAGCAAGACAGTCCACCCAGAGTCAAGCTCATCCTGGGAAGGGAAGTTCTGTTGTTTTTACGGGACTGCCATTAACAAGAACCCCTCTGACCATAGAGAACACATGCATTTGTATTCCTGAAACTGCAAAGAGAAGGACAGTTCTATTGATTTCCAAGAAATTAAACTGAGGGTTGAGCACTTAGGAATAGGGAAGGGGTCAAAGAGGGAAATGGACCTATATATTTCTTTTTTTTTAAAGAACTTAATTCCCAAAGCACTCGGTGCTTCCTCTGCACAATGCATACACCTTATTTAAAATTTCACCTTGTGCTACCAGTCCTGAGATAGATCTGCCTGATGAAAAAAACCCCACATTTGCACATCTTGTTCAAGTCCCTGAATTTGACGTGTTTACATGTAATAGAAAATTGGTACTAAATTGTGACAAGAAAAAAAAAGACCAGAATGATGCAATGAACCCACCCTAGACTGGAATTAAGACAGAAAAGATTCCTAGCTTTAAGATGGTTTACAGTTCTTTCTTGTGACTTATCTAGCAGGACTATTCCTTCACTATGGATAAAGTAGGGATTATCTTTATTCTCACTGAGACAAATTGCATCCAGCGGAATATGCCTGGAAGTGACAGGCAGACTAGGGTAGACCAGGTACAATGAAAAAGGGCAAAAAAGAACGCAAGAGTTTCCAATAATATTTACTAGAAGACTGCTTCAATGTTGTGGAAATAAATATTATAGGAAATCATGTGACAGGTGAAATATATTCTTATGTAGATACACACACCTATCTCTCTGCTATGCTTTTGGGAACAACTTCCTTACCATTTTAGATTTGGTCCACAAATTACAAAATCAAACATACTTTATCTTGCTTGAACTGCTTTTATCCTGACTGCTTTCCCAAAACACCCTAAGCTATTTCAACAGCCCCTTCTAGCAAGCTTAGGTGCCAAAAGAAAATCAATTATGCCCAGCTCAAAAAACTAAGGCACAGAGGTTGCATGCAGTATGAAAAAGAAGAGGGAGTTGAGAGGACTCTCCGCTGGACAGGTACAAGTATATGACCTTTTTTTCCTTCCTTCACCACTTAGTTAGTGAAAATATAAACTCTAGGAATAACTCTAATACTAGACTTCGCTCATAACATATGAAAGCCTAAAATTAACTTTGAATTGTGCAACACTGCCTGCTAAGTGCTGGATTGTTTCATTTTCTTATAATGGTATGCTTTTGTATAAACTCCCCTTTGTGTTTTTATTTCTTATTTCTGAATTAAATGCATTAATCAACCTCTAGGATTCATTTTTATATTTCTGCATTTAAAATGAATTATTTCTGAAGACAAGTGGAATCACAGGCTGATGTATGATTACTTTGCTGTAATCATTGTGTTACTCTTTTGGCCTTTTGCTACATCTTGATTTCCTGCTCAGCAGCTTACTTGATAAACAGCCTGCCTGAGATCATGTAATCCCTTTTTCTCACTTACTATGCAGCCTTCTGCCTGAAATCCCTGAAATCTCTGTCTTCTGCCTGAAATCCCTTCCTTTTCCAAAACCCATCCACTAGCCACTAAAATCTGAGGTTTCTACATGTTTCATTGGATGAAGAACTTCCCACCTAAGAGGTTATTCCCTAAAGTTTCTTCTGTACCTTTTCAAGCTTTCCTTCTCAGCGTAAAACTAACTGACCACCCTCAGCATCTCACTGCTTTATCAATAACACACGGATAAAACTTTCTGACCTCCTGCTCCATCTTACCTGCCAGCATTCTTCACAAAACCCAGGTCAGCAAGGGTTACATCACAGAGCTCACAGCGGAAACATTCTGGGTGCCAGTTGTTGTTCATTGCCTTGATAACACGCCCAATAATGAACTCACCTGCAAAAGGAAAGCATACGATGCATGCAGAAAATAGTGTTATCAAAATCTACTGTCCTTCACAGTCCTTCCACTTCAGTTCCGTAAGTACTACCACAGTCTAACTTTGGAAAAACCCCAATTATTCCCACAACCAGGATAACCCCAAATCACTGCTGGTATCATGCTTTGTACCCATCCAGAGCTCCTGGCTCCTTAAAATGACCCTAACAATTCCAGCCCAAGGCTGGATGTCACAGCAATGCTGCAAATTTTGCACAACCCTATAGTTGTTACCCCCTTGTGTTGTTATTTGCCACATCTTACCACATTCCCCGCAGCAAGGAGCAAACAGCATCTGGAAGTCATGCTCACAGTACTTCCTACCTTCAAACTGCAAACAGAATAAGAGAGAAGGAGCCCTCATGAATAACTGAACTACTTCTACTTCTTGAAAGTTCAGCATGATTTTCCATTGATATGACCACTTCATGTTCAGCATGATTTTCCATTGATATGACCACTTAGTTAAGGTCAGTCAAGCTTTCCAGTTCTAGCACCCTACACACCTGTTTTTCAACTCCTGAAGGTTCTCCTTAAAGAAATATCCACATATGGCTTCAGCCTCATGGTGAATGTGCACGGCTAAATTAATAGCAATGCTGCTACAAGACAGTAAAAATCCTGAAGAATACCCCAATCCTTCTCCTTTAGTTGCCTTTAACTTCATTTTTGCTTTAGTTTAGTTCAGAACTACTACTCCTACATGAGGCTAAAACTCACGTCAAAATAAAATACAGCAAGTTTAAAATAATGTGTTATTCAAAATACATGCTTGTGCATATTCTGAAAAAAAATTCAACCTAACTTTTAAATGGGTTCACTTATTTCAGTTGCCCAACTGGAACAGTTTGGTACAATATGTCTAAAAATAGAGACAAAAATTCACTTATGTCTAATGAAATATTGAGGCCGGTTGGACAGCACTTTGAGCAACCTGGTCCAGTGGAAAGAGGCCCTGCCCATGGCAGGGTTTGGAATGTGATGATCTCTAAAGTCCCTTCCAACCCAAAACATTTTGTGATTCTGTGATGATTAACAAAACACTTTTTGTTTTCTTTTTGAAATGCCTGTTACCCAAAGAGCAGCTTTTGCCGTTACTGAAGGAAAAAGTGAGAAGAAAAAAAGGGAAATTAAGTTGGAAGCTCCTCAAAAAAATGCCAACAAACATTTAAAAAATTAAACATGCAAGAAAGATGAGAATTCATATTTCTGCCAGACTCTTCAGTTAATTCCTTGCACTTTACCAGAGCTATATCTCTTTCACCCAGTCTGAGAACTCACCTCATAAAAGAGTCCCTCTGGGAACTGCCGAAAGCACTGAGCACAGACAAAGCAGCTCTCGTGATAGAGCTCCCCACTGCTGTTCACAATCCTCTCTGCAGGATCGAACCGCGTCTGGCAGCGCTCACACACCGCATTTGCCAGAGCATCAGACATATTACTGGAATAAAGACAAGAGTAAGAACATTTATGAAGACAACATTCCTGCTGCTTTAAACTCCCTTTTACATGAAACAGAAAAGAAGATCAATGAGTCAATGAGTCACTGACATTGGTTAGAAATAAGGTTCTGACAACTCACATGTGGCAGATGACGTCATGTAACAGACTTACCGATTGCACACTTTTGGCTACTTCACCAATATTTCACCCCATGACATCATCCTGCTAATAGCTCATAGCAAATATCCACAGTTTGTCACAAACCAGTAGTTTGGAGAGCAGCAACCCCAAATATCCTGACTTCTTGGGCCTTCTGGTCTCAGGATGTGCACCCCTGTGGATTTTCTGATGTGTAATAAACACTGGTATCCCATTGCACTCTCCCCTTTGCTGCCAGCAGTAACAAGGCATTTCCCCCTCTACAGGCCCCTGTCCTCTTGACAAATTAGTTGAAACTGTCAAAGCATTACAAAGCTTCGGGCAGGGAAAAGCCCCTCTGGCTGGCTTGGCCAATACCTCAGCTTCATTTCCTCAGAAAGTGAGGCTAAAACCCCCCCAGGTCACACTTACAAATCACGTAAAGAACATTTCCTCTGTCTACCCTAAAATATGAAATCACCCTAACCTCTTTCACAAAATTTACATGCTTGCCATCGTGCAAGCTAAGTTAATGCAGTTTTAAAATTGTATATCACATGTGCAAACTGGGAGGGAAAAATTATAAGGCACATCTCAGCTTCTTGTTGCAGTGTGATCTTTCTTTTAACCACCAGACTATCCAATAGTATAATACCTCAATATTATTACACTTTTAGATATAGAAAAACTGTTTTATGCCTTCTGGGCATCTTTTGAATCCTATGATTGTAACGATCACAGTTTTATAGGTGGAAGCATAAAAAATTGCCACCATGTTAAAAAAATCTCCAAACTACTTGTATAGTACTTTTCCTGAAGTACATAATGTATGCATAAAATGAAAGATAGCTTGGTTTACAAGGTTTTTTTCCTTTCTTTTTAGATTCAAAATTACTCTGAACTGAATTTCCATTGTTAGTGTTACTCAACAACCCAACATGCTACTTTCCCCACCTCTTCATGGAGAACAGTAATTCAATAAGCTTTTCCAGGAGCATAAGATTCTCTTTCCTCTGGTCAGAGACATTCCCCTCAAAACCAGGCCATTGTCTGTATTCCAGGGCTTCATGTCCTGAGCACAACCAGAATGAGCAGGGAGCAGTCTCATAGTCCTGAGGTAACACAACCAGCCCTGTGTTCCAGCTGGCTGAGCTGAGCCAAGCGTCTCCTCTCTGCAGCCTGGACTAATAGCCTACACAGTGACCTGGCGTGACCCCTCAGTAAAAACAGACTTTCTTTCTACCGCTGCAATTCCAAAGGAGGCAAAAACCAAGAGAGATCATAATAGTTTCAAGAATGGAGTACTAATTTAGCAAAACTTTGTTGCAACTTGTTTCCTTATTGCAGTACAAAGGCGACATAAAAAACCACACATGGACTGGAATTATGGACAAGAGGAAATCCTGCAATTTCATAAACTAGAGATCATAAGTTAAAGAAACATTTTTTATCCTGGCTCTGTACCAAGGGAATAGGTCAGTACAGAAACATCAGTATTTGCAGCAAAGCCGACAGCTAATCGGCTTGGTTTTCAGTCACCACTCTTCCAGCTACACCACGCAAATCTGTACCAGGACTTGAAAATATAATCTTGCCTTCAAGTACTTTTTCCCCATTGAAAAATTCAGTTCATTCAGTAAATTCCAAGATTTGAGCTAGCCAACAGCCCAGATTAATAACAACTGACATCAGGGTGAAAAATCTCCTCTGGGAAGAAAACCAGGCAAACCAGCAAGTATTACATGCTAGACACTAACAACAAAGCACCATCTCATGTTGTGCTTGTTGGGTTTTTTTCTTTATAAATATGAAATCAACATTTAAAAAAAATCCTAATTTTCCTTCTTTTTTCTTTCTCCAAAGGGATCCACCAGTGCCAATACCAACATGCAGGGTGAACTCTGCTAGACCAGAGCGACCACCTCCAAAACAGCATTTTGCAACAACTAAAGCCTGCAACCTGCACAGCCACGTTCCTGCATGAAACACAGTGCAGCCATGACACTTCACACCAGACACTATGGAATACACTTGTCCGGGAGAGACTCCCACACAAGTCGCATGGCTGTCCTGGCAAGAAAGACTATGATGACACAGGGACTCCCTTCTGATGCTGCTGCTGACAAGATTTCCTGAAAGGTGTAAGAAAGATGATCATGATACAGTCTGAGCTGTCCATGCAAATGAGCTAATGAGTGTGACTCATTATGCAGATGAAACTATTAGTCCAGGAAAATATAAATGAAAGAACCAGTACAAAAAATAACTCAGTTCTCTGCCTCAGCTAAAACCCAACTGAAACTTTTGGGAAGAGCCAGACTACCAGGAGTCAACTGAACCACATCAGCTCCTGACCAGTGTACCTCCTGTAATGCAAACCAGCAGCTGTGGCTCTTTGACAATCACAGCAAGAGTTTTGCATCCCTGCTCTTTTTCCATTTATAACTCTGCATCCGTTTTCACTAAAGACATTTTATTGTTTTGCATTCAAGCTACAAATCACCACTTCAGCATTGCCCTCAAGATATGACTTTGCATTTAGTCAAAGGTTTTACTTTAACATTTGCCAATTTCTTAATTTCCCCCAAGTACCCACCCATGTGTGCCCTCTTGCTTATACAAAACCAAGCATTTTTTCAACGAGCTCAAGGTTAAAATTAACCAAAGCTGGAAGGAAGAGGGAGCACCATGCCAATTCAGAGCAATTTTATGATTCAGTTTACTACACTGCTGCAAAAGCACTTCTGCCAGCAGCATGGGGAGAGGAAGAGTAACACTACAACCATCCTTTTGATAGTGGTACCAGGAGTGACCACAAAAGTTTGACTTGCTGTGCCACTCATCAGATATTTACACCTAAATCTTTCCCACAAAGGACAGTCCCCGATACAGAGTGCTTCTTCTATTCTGTTTGCTCAGTGGTTTTTTGCTATTCAGTAAAATAAAGAATCTTCCTCTGTTTTAACAATAAGCTGGTGACACAAAGACAGGAAAGGCTATTAAAACACGAGATCAACATCCTGAAGTTATCCTGTCCTGCACAAACCCAAAAAATACCAGTGTACAAACAATGCTTTTCCCAAACTTTCATCATTATGTGCTGTATCTTTAACAAATTATCTTTGACAGAGTACCTAATTTACAGAAATTATGTTTTTACCATTATAACTAGGTTTCTCATGCTTTGACTTCTCAGAATTATTTACTATAAAGTACCAGCATTGCTCTCAAATGGAAACAAAAAAAAAGAAACAAAAAAGACAGAAAGAAAAATTCCTTCTTCAAAAGAAGTGGACATTATCTAGGAGACCCATTCTGTGCCACAGGTACAGGTGCTATGGAAATATTTGAAAGCATTTTACCTTCTTCTATCACTGAAGTCAATATTATTTCCTTTTTAAAACACTTGTTCCCGGGGATCTACCACTGATGACAGATTAAGGAAAAAGAAGCAAATTTAATAATTCCACTGCTAAGAGATTAGAAGAGCAGCTCCAGCCTTCACCATCGCATTTGCAGATTTAATTATCTTAAATGTGGCCGCAAGACAAAATGAACCAGACAACTGGACAATATGGAGAACAGATGAACAGTCTCAGATTTTGCCTGAGAAGGAAAGGAACTGCAGGAGTGAGCAGCGCTTCTGTCAGAAAAGCCCAGTTAAAAAAAAAAAAAAAAAGTTTTCTTTAATTGGTTTCAAAAGCTTTTTGGTTTTGGTGTCAAATAGAGTTCTCCTTCATCACAATGCTGAATGAAGAATTGCTCTAATAGTGACCCACAACCTTGCAGGTACTACAAAAAGAAAGCAAGACAATACTTCAAGATACAAGAACCCAGAGCACTATCCAAACCTCAGCAGACAGCAATACCTATGGTGGGGAACCCTAAAAATGTATTCTCTGCTCATTCTGGTCTACCAGTAGGAGCAAGTATATACAGAAAATGTCACAATATGATCACATGTCTAGTATGTATGCACACAGGACAGTGAAAAGTCAAAACCAAAAGAGCTATCACCACTTGTGTGTGTCACAGATGTCAGTAGCCAAGATAAAAATAAGAGCACTCCAGGAGAGGGGCTGGTTCCCACCCCCATAGCACAGCTGAGAATTAGTGGCTTTAAGTCCTCAATGTTGACAAAGACACAAATGAAATCTGCTGGGACAATACCAGACTTTATGATTAATTTCACAGATAAAGATTTATGCAAAGACAAAAGAAAGAGGAAGGGTGTCAGTTCATGAACTAGTGCTGAAAAACAGCCCTCAACTACCCTTATCATTACAAAATCTCTTTGCTGCAATTGTCTTATCTGGACAACTTTCCCAAACTGAACTAACTTCTTTAGTGTTATTATTAAACTTGTCATAAAATGTTGGAAAAAAGTAATTCCCATTTGTTTAATGTATGATTTGTTGTGCATTTGTTAAACTATGCGCATAGCTTAACATTTTCAGCATTTCTCCTTCTGCTTGTACTGAATTTTCAGTTCCTTCTAAATATTTTTTCACTGACTAAATAAGAAATTAATAGTGTTTCTCTCAGTATATTTTCCTTGATCATGTAGCCCCCAAACCCTCAGTGAAATAAACATTTTTCTTTCTTATTTAGAATACAGGGATAACCAAAATTAAGAAAAACATACAAATGCAACTTAAAACAATCTCTCCTTGGGCCTACCAGCAACAGCAATTTGCGATTAGTAGAAACTGGAGGAGTTAAAAAAAAAAATTGCAGATATTGCAGCTGAGACCAGAGTACAATGCCCGTATGGTTGACCAGCAGAAAGCTGCAATCAGGCAGACCTTTGAGACCAGCAGCAGCACTGAAAGTCTCTTGGTATTCACACAGAAAAAATTCTATGCCATGGGTACTTGCGAGTCCCTCTCAACACCAAGCAATACTTATTGCCAGTAAATCATGACCAATAACTTAAAAAGACACACAGTTAGCAGTATTCACTCAGCCCAGGCAAACATCAACAACATAAAGAAATGTACAGAAATTAAACAAAAGAAACAAAGAAATTAAACAAATTATACCTCTTACACAGGAAGACCACCCTTTAATTATCAAGCATGTACCACTTCACCCAGAATGTCTGTTTGATAAATAACTCCTTATGCACATTTAATCTTTCTCTTCTCCACTTTCATTATCTCAGAGGAGCTTAAATGTGCTGTTTGTTTACCAGCACTGGTAACACAAATCATTCCCCACATGTATTCATCAATTATCACCAACTAGCAGCAGCACTACTGTTGGATTACTCTCCTTTGCCTGAAGAAAGGACATAAACTACCAGGGCCTATCAGAAAGGTGAAGCAAAAATTATCACTAGCTCAAAACCCATGGATAAAATACAATAATACAGGAGAGAAACTTCTCAAAGGGATTAAAATTTTCAGCACTGTCACCTGTTCAGGAAAACCAAAATATATTGGCTCTATGTTTACTTTGCTTCAAGAACTATGATGTGAAAAATGTACTCAATTTAGCTGTACATCTGCTTTTTCAGTGCTTTTCTTTCCTCTCACAGGTCCCTTCCATGCTTCTCACTACTCCTGAACAGCACTGTCTCCACTCAATGGCATCACCATTTCATTCACTATCTTGTTAGTCCCCCTCCTCATTAAATTCTCATACATTCACACCCACAGCTTTGTGTAGGAAAAATACAAAATTTATCAACTAACTAAGAGCTATTGGCTAAAAGGAAAAGAGTAGGAAAAGGAGGGTTTTAGCGAGGGATGCACAGTTCATATTGAAAGGCCAAACTAATTCCTCAATTCCAGGTAAGCATCAGGCCTACCTCCTGCTAAGAAAAGCCTGAAATTCAGAACTCCCAACTGCTAGAAGAAGAAAATGTCTCCTCCATGCTCACTGCTCTCTCCAGTGACACAGACTTCAGATCCCATATTGATGCTGCAGCTCACAGTTCTCCCAAAATGCAAGAAACTTAAGTTTTATTTAACTCCTGTTAATTTACCTCCTGCACAAAATTAACCAATGAAAATTCAGAAGTAAAATTTTAATGTGAAACATGGGAAAAGTAATGATCACATCAAGCAATGGAACTGTCTGGACAGATTCAACAGTCTGGTTTGCATGTTCTCATGAAGCAGCTACGCTTGAAAGCTTCAGTTTCTGCTGGATTGGAGTTACAAAAACTAAAACCAACAAGCTTGCTATTAGCAGTATAGGCAAAGAATTGACTACTGAACCCTAAAACCCAAGGAACGATAGAATTTTATCAACATTTTTAAAAATTACTGCATTTCACAATTTTTTACTCCCACAGTGCTCAAACGCTTCACCATTAACACCACCAGCACTGTCATGGTTTGACACTGGCCGAACACCAGGCACCCTCGACAGGCACTCACTCGCCCTCCCAAGCCACAGCTGGGAAGAGGAGAGGAAAAAAAAACTGAACAAAGGGTTCATGAGTTGAGATAAGGACTAGGACAAAACACTCCAAGGGAAAAACAGGCTCAACTCAGAGATAAAAACTGAATTTTTTACTAACAGAGTCAGAGGAGGATAACGAGAAGTAAAATAAGCCCTTAAAAACATCTTTTCTTCCCCCAACCCCTCCCTCCTTCCCACCGACAGCGGCGCAGGCAGACAGGGCATGGGGGTTTGGTCAGTTCATCACCTGAGGTTTTCTTCCACTGCTCAGGGAGAGGAGTCCTTCCCCTGCTGCATCGTGGGGTCCCTCCCATGGGAGACAGTTCTCCGTGAACCTCTCCAGCGTGGGTCCACTCCCACGAGCAGCAGCCACACCGCACCTGCTGCAGCGTGAGCCCCTCCCGCGGGCACACAGTCCTCCCAAAACTGCTGC
>VZTI01003651.1:506059-558821 GCA_013397865.1 Struthidea cinerea | reverse complement strand
CACCCCATTGGTTTCTTTTTCCCCTCCTTTTTCACACTTTTATTTTTATTTCGGTTTTTTTTTCCCCCTCCACCCTTGTAGCCATCACCACCACTCTGCCCTGCTCCCCGCCGGGGCCCTTCACCTCCTTTCCCTTCTCCCATCCCTCTCCTCCCTTCCCTTCTCTTTGCAGCTGGAGGCCGCCCCGCATCCCTTCATCCCGGCCCATCCCAGTGCTCTCAGCAGGTGTCTGGCACTGGGGAAGGACAGGCCCTACTGGAGGGGACACTCCCCCATCCCTCAGGGCATCTGCAGAGCTGTCCCCAATTTGGGGGGCCCTTGGTGACGGCGCGGGGGGTCCCGTCTCTCTTTGCAGCTCTGCGCACAGACCCTCACCTCTGGAATGGTGCCCTTGGGAACACTGACAGCAGCTCGGGGTCCCTGGGACGCCTCTTTGCTCCCCGCCGAGGGGTTCTGCAGGTATTTCGGGACATCCCTCCCTGGGCTCGCATCCCAGCCGGTGCGGATGCTGCGAGGAGCCCGTCGGGTCGTGCCAATAAAGCTCTTTCCTTGCGGGTTCCTGCATCCTCTCCTTTGTTCGTGGAGGTTTCTCGCCCGTCTCTTTACGGCGGCGGAGGCAGGACCCCCCTGCAGGACCCGCACTCAGCACCAGGTGGGGGACAAATACTAAAATCCACCCCAAAATAAAAACCTCAGCCTTGCAATTCGGCAGCCCACGGTCGCCTGCTCAACCCTGGGTGGGCACCACCGCATCCTGGACCTCCAGGAGAGTCTGAACTGCCAGAGGGCTCCTGTGTAGTGAATAAAAGGGGTGAAAAGAAAGAGATTTGGGGTGCCTTCTCTTTGGGATTGCCCCCATCCCGGCGGGCAGATCCCTGCCGTGCCGCACTGCATGCCGAGCATCCCTCTGCGGCACTGCCGGCCCCACAGCACCCGGCCCTCACAAGCAGGACAGATTTTCCTTTAAAGCTGCGGCATGGGAGAGGGAAAACAAGACCTAAATAACCCCAAATAAATACACAGCCTGCTTTCTGTCTTGTGAAATGGCCGGGATGAAGAGACACCATCACCGCGCATCCGAAGGCCTGGTACCCCCGGCGGGGCCCGGCTGCCTCCCTCGGGCTCAGCCCGGAGGGATGGAGAGGAGGGGGCAGGAGGCTCTTATTAATACTAATCCCAAGAAATATTGCTGTGCCCTGAATAAATCAGGCCGGGGGTTCCTCCAAGACCTTTGCCCCCTTGAGATGAGCTGCAGTGCGGCCCCTCCTCTTCGGGGTGGACACTTTGGGAAGGGAAATGGCACGGGGGGGTTGGGGGGGTGGACAGATGCGTTTGATTTTTTCGCTGAGGGATGGAGGAGGAGGTGGCACGATTTTATTCCAAGCACGTCAGCTCCCCCCTCCCTCCCTGTCCCCTCCTTCCTCCCTCCACCCGCAGTCCAATGTAAACATAACGGCAGGGACCTGCCAGGCTCCAGCCCCACTTGGATTATGGGGGGGAATTAAGCAGCTCTGATTAACACAGCGATGCCCCTGGATAACCTTCGGGAGTCTGGTCCGCAAGGTTGTGCACTGGAAGGGGCCGGGGACAGGGACCCCGGGGTGTCCATCCCGTGGGCAGAGGGAAGAGAAGGATGGAGAGGATTCGTGGGGACCACAGATCCTTCCCTCTGTGATTTTATGCCGGTTTTATTTCTCCCTGCCCACGCCCACGCCTGACCGATTCGCTCACCACTGCAGCGCTGGTTGGGCTGGAGGTGCTCCGGCTCCAGCGGGGAGGTGGAATGGAAGATGTGGGAAATTCCTCTATTTCCCTCATTTCCCAGATCTCTGTCAAGTGCCAGCCCCGTTCTTCACCCAGCCCCATGAAGGATGAGGGTCTCCATGCAGAAAGGTCTTTTGCTTCATATCCCCACAGCATCCAGCTCCTTTTTTTCCATTTATTTTTATGCTGTGTACCTCCATGAACCACAAACCAACACATCTCCTAGCAGCAGCAGTCAAAGTGGGTGTTTTATTGGAAAATCTAATCAGGTTTCGAGGGGAAAATCCTTTCTTAATGTCTCAGCTAAGCAACGAGCTCAATTAAATTGCTTAGACTATAAAAAGGGCTGAGTCCCATCTCCTTTTTCCTCCCTGCTCTTCCTGGACAGCGCTGTCATCTCCGCACTCCGTCGTCTTCAAAGCCCAAACGAGCCTCAATGACACAGGACTCACATGTCATTCCCCGACATCCCCCCCGCCCCGCCTCCCCCCAGCAACAGAGTCACAAATCATCTCAAACACACTAAATTTAGCACGGCAGCACGACCATGAGCAGGGATTTCAGTGACATCACTGCTGGAAATTAAGGGGTCAAACAGGGAGGCTGCACGCGGCGCCCTGAGCAGCGGGGACGACGCTTCATTGATTCTTCCGCACACCGAGGCCACCCTGTCTTGAGGCATCTCAAAGCATCCCCTCAAAATGTATTTCTCCCAGCACCCAAAATGCCCGGAGTGGACCGGCCATTAGCTTAATTCCCATCAGGAGCTGTGCTGAAAGGCTCCAGCGGATCGGCACTGCGGAGATGCGCGGTGTGACCCGGAGAATCCAAAGGAGCAAAGCCAGTGAGCTTTGCCCGGTGCAGAGGCTGGGAGAAAGGGGACTCACATCTCAGCCTGGAGCTGGAAGGTGGGTCCAGCATTCCCTGCCTGGCTGGGAACACCAGGCCAATGCTCCCGTGGCACTTGCAGAGTTGTGTGTGCACACAGGGTGGGGATGCTGCTGTGGTATCCCAGTGCCGGTAGTGATTCCTGCCTGCTTTGCTCTGCAGAGCCAAAAAAAGCACTGCACGTCGGGAAAAGGGAGCCAGGGCTGAGTCCTGAGGTGGGAATGGGGCCGCTCTGAGGCGAGAGGTCCTGTGTTCCAGAGGATGAGGAAAGAAGAGAGATTCCCACGGCTCCTACTGCGCTGCAGTTGGAGGGGCCGATCCTGAGCTCCTCGACAAGACTGGATGGATCCATACACAACCACAGGATGGTTTGGCTTGGAAAAGACCTGGAAGCTCATCCAGCCCCACCCTCTGCCATGGGCAGGGACACCTTCCACTATCCCAGGCTGCTCCAAGCCCTGTCCAGCCTGGCCTTGGACACTTCCAGGGATCCAGGGGCAGCCACAACTTCTCTGGGCACCCTGTGCCAGGGCCTCACTGCCCTCACAGTGAAGAATTCCTTCCCAATATCCCATCTATCCCTGCCCTCTGGCACTGGGAAGCCATTCCCTGTGTCCTGTCCCTCCATCCCTTGTCCCAAGTCCCTCTCCAGCTCTCCTGGAGCCCCTTTAGGCACTGGAATGGGCTCTGAGGTCTCCCTGGAGCCTTCTCCTCCCCAGGCTGAACAATAAATTACTGCTTGGGGGGCCATAACTTCTTTTAAAGTCATCCAAGAGAGGCTGAGATGATGATTTTAGGGACCTGTTACAGCACCTACGTCCTTTAGTGGTCAGCGACCCTTCACTTCTGCTGTGGTTTTTTGGCAGCACAAAAAGGCTGGAAAATGCTGCCTCTGAGTTTCAATTTCATGTTCCCCTTGCCCCAGTGGTGAGAAATGAAAAATAAACCAACAAGCCAATGGCTCCGGCAGCATCAATTCCTCCTACGGGCACAAAATACAACGTGGTGGGGGAGAGGGAAGAGGCCGGGGACTAAAATCTGATATAAATCCCTTAGCAGCGCACGAGGATTTCTCCTCCGTTGATGCACGCGGTGGCAATTCTGCGAATGTTCGCTTATTTTTATGGAGATTTTGCCTTTCAGACCAAGTGTTTCCACGTGGCACCAGCTGTAGGGATGAGCTAATTCAAAGCTCAGTCATTTCCCTGCTCACCCAGGCCTTCCTCAGCAGCCACAGCCGCTCTGGTATCATCTCATCCAGGGAAAGACAAAAGTGATGCGTGTGCATGTGTAATTTCCAATGTCAATGTGTTCAGCAAGGAGTTGGAATCATAAAAGTTATTTCATTTATTACAATCATACATAAAGCCTCTTAGAGCTGCAGACTTGGAATAGGCAATTATGCCCATAGGTTAATAACATGCAGCGATTTGACTGACAACTGGAATTAGATTTAAGCACGGCAGAGTGGCAGCTAAAGGCACTTTATTAAAACTGTGGCTGGGGATTTGTTCAAAATACCAGTTGCATACCTCTCCTGGTAAAATATTTATAGGTAGCACCATATTGTGGCCCATTATATTGCATTTTCTTCTCCTTTCCCTCACCACTTTGAGCTCTGCTGTGCAGCAAGGAATTCCTCCGGTCAGATTTTCCTGGAGAGAAGGGAAATGCCCCGGGTTGCTTCACATGGGGTGATGTGACGGGATGCGATTCACAGTGGGAAAGAGCCCTAGAGCAGTGATTAACTTTAGACCTACGAGGGACCTGGATTTACCTCTCCATCCTCTCTCCTTATCACTCCCCAGTGCAGCATCCTCTTAATGCTGCCCTCGTTAGCCCAGAGTTAACGATCCCAACAGCCCAGACAAAACCCGGGTCAGTGACTGATACAGTCAATAAAATAAATATTGTTTGATTCTGTTGGTACTGGGAGTTTTTCCTGCTACCAGGGAAGTTCCTCCTTGTGAGGTTAGTTTAGCGTGGAGTGGATTACCTGCAACCAGGATGGAGTCCCTGCTCCTGGGAGGTTTGAGTACCAAGTTAGAGAAATGTGTGTCAGGAATGACGGGAGAAAACACTGGATGGTGCCTTGGGACAAGGGGGTGGGTTAGAGCCCAGTATTTCCCATCATTCTTGGGAAAAAGTACTAAATTGCTTTAAAATAATAGCTAAGGACCAGCTGGGGCTGGGCCAAGTGAGATCCAAAGGTCTTGTTCCACCCTAACATCAGTCTGTGAGTCCAGCTAACCTGGAAATGAGGATTAAAATCCCAAAGGCGCTTTGTGTGCCACTGCCATCACTGGCAGCCAATGGAAAAGAGAGGTGACACCTGAAAATGCCCTTAAAATGAACTCCCAATTCCCATCTCTTTCTTTCTTGCCTCATTTGTGTGGTGGGAAAAATCTCTATATAGTAAGAGCTGCCTTGCTACCATCCATGGGCCAGGGGTTAAAATTCAGGAGCACTATAT
The DNA here is from genome assembly GCA_013397865.1 of Struthidea cinerea. NCBI lineage: Eukaryota > Metazoa > Chordata > Aves > Passeriformes > Corcoracidae > Struthidea > Struthidea cinerea. The sequence goes on along the minus strand of VZTI01003651.1, from coordinate 553,696 downwards.
GGGATTCATGGAGTTCACTTCAAAATTAGCAAGGCCAAAATCAGCAGACAAGAAGGGACAACAGAGTGTCTGGAGAGGGAAAAGTGGACAGTCCCTGGTTTTAATCCACTGAAGGATGGTACAATTAGATCTCCAAGCTGGTTTCCAAATCCAGCAAGGTGCAAGGAGGATTATACATGGATTTAACAGAGAGAAAACTTCACACCCAGCACATCACTGGCAAAACAGAGTGTACGCCCCAGATCTCCAGATTCCCATTCTTTTAGAACAAAACCTCACAGCTCAAAATCAGAGTTTAATCCAAAATATTTTCTTTTGTTTCAGGGAAGGGGAAGCTAGAGGTGGACTCAGCTGAAAAAGGAGCTCAAATCCACCATTCCATCATCATTGTCTGCCTGGCTCCAGCATATTCCAGACCAAGAGCCATCCTCTGGCTGAAGATGTCCCAGCTCCTTGCAGGGGGCTGGACTGGGTGACCTTTAAAGGTCCCTTCCAACCCAAACCCTTCTGTGATTCTATGATCCCTGGGCCCCCCAGTGGTCCCTGATCCTCGTGATGAGGAATAGGCTCCAGCCAAGTTCTAACGCCAGATTTTGATCCTACAGACCTCTCCTACCAACCTGGGGACCCAACCCCAAATTTCAAACCCCTTATTACCCAACGATTAAAACAAAACGAAGTCTGAGAGCACCAGCTATAAAAAGGTCATCCCTGTGCTCCTCATGCATTAAATATGAAGGCTCAGATCCTTCCTGTGATGCCAAGGCAGGGGAGCAGCTCCCTGGGCTGGGATTACCTGCTCCTGATCCCGTGACCTTTCCCCGAAGACCAGCCTGTGGAGCAGCTCCCCTCGGGGCCAGCAGTGCCCATGGCAGAGGTGGCACCAGCCCCCCACACACACACTTTCCCAGCAGCTTTTTCCAGCAGATTACCCGAGTGCCAATGGCAGCTTTGGAGGAGAAAGTGCCAGGAGATTAATTAACCAGGGGCGTGTGTGGGGCACCAACTCAATGCCAGGGCAACCCCCTTTGTTAAAATGCCCAGGGGAGAAGAGACTTCCTTTTTAATTTTTTTTTTTTAATGCCCTGAAAGATTTATAACCCTTTTTGTCAGGTTCTCCCTCCTATCACTGATAAAACTCACCCTGGCATGACTTGAGCCCAGGATCAGCTTTTAAAGCGTGGCAGAGGAAACCTCTGTGATTTAAGCAAACATCCAGTCCTTGGCTGCAGCCCAGACTAAATCCAGGGAGTATCCCAGTGTTTCCAGACATGGAAATGGGGTTCATATGTGAAACCCACAAGGGATCAGCTCACCTGAGTCCAGCCAAGCTTTGCCCTCTCACCTCAGCCCCTGCTGCATTGGGTGTAGGTGATTTGTCACCCTCTCAAAGAGATTCTTGTGTCACCAGCTCATGTAATTTTACCATTTTATGAAGGTATAAATATCTGTAGGAACACATATGCACACATACATGTTGTTTTCCCTAAAGCTCCAGGCCCTGGAGGCAAAAGTCAGTTTTTAAAAACCTCAACGTCCAAAAGCTTTGAGGGATGAGCTGAGTTTGCTCGAGCAGATAAGAAACCAAAAAACCAGAAGGCAAATCCAAAGTACATTAGAAAGGGCACTAAAAATACAATCAAGAGATTGGACGCAATTTTGCGATCTGGGGGTTTCTTGCTGGGTTTTCTGGGAGTTTGGGGTTGGAGATAATGGCAGTGGGAGTGGAGGGCGGCATGGTTTTATTTCAGGATCAATATCAGGGTGGAGCAAATGGTGTATTTATCTGCAAGGCTGAGGAGATCTAATTATGCCCGGTTTTGCACTAATGCAGCTCTGTGGCACCACCAGAGAGCCCCAGAGTACCCAAAATGTGCTTGTTTTCCAGTCCATCCCTGGTTTTTGTCGTGCGTCCTGTCCATCCTGGTCTCACCCCAGCAGTTTCACGGGTTATTTCACGGATGCCCAAATCTCTGCTCCATCCCTCCCTTATGCCTCAGGTTAAAAAAGGGACCAACACCATCCTGTAGGAGTTCCCACGAGGAAATAAGGCTTTTATGGATGATTTTAACTGGGGGGAGACTTCAAGGACATACCCAGAGATATCCAGGAGCAGTAATTGCAGGAGGAGATGAGATTCTCAGGGAGACCCAGCCCAGCCCCTCGGACATGAAACCACAATTGTCATCTGTGATGAACAACAGAGAGGGCAACGTACAGGAAACAGCAATTAAACCATTAAAGTCTTGGGCAGCTTCCCAGTGGCCAGCAGCCTTTAGAATTATAAATATCTCACATGGCATAAAAGGAGCTGTTCTTTACCCATTATGTCCCCGGTGACCTTCAAGAGGGACAAGGGGGTTGGGATTGTCACTTGGAACTGGCATCTGCTGCTCCGTCTGAGGAGTGACACATCCCTTGGGACAGGGATCTCCCGCTCCCCATAGCAGTGCTTGGAAATCCCAGCTGAAAGTTGAAATCCAGTTGAGATCCCAGTTGAAATGACCCTAATTACTGCCCGGATCTGCTTCCTATAAATCCCTGGCGGTGATGTAGGGAAATAACTGAGCTGGAAGGTGGCAAATGTGCTGCTGTTACCACATTTCAGTGCTGAAATAGAGGTTTCCATACTCAATGTGAATGTTTTGTGCTCGTGTTTTGTATCACACCCCAAAGACCCTGGGGGATCAGGCCCAGACCACAGGGAGTTTCTGGGCTCCAAGTTCTCGTGGCTCAAGTTTACTTTATAGTCAAGCTGAGTGAAATGCAAAAGTATCTCCATGAGTGCTGAAAAATTTGGCCAGTAATTACAAGTGGTTGTCCTTTAATTAGCCAAAGGAACAGCCCTGAGACTGAGATTGGAACCAAGATAACCCAGGGAAGATCCATGATCATAAAAGACAGCGACAACCTGAGTTTTCATCAATCAGAAATCATTCTTGGCACGTGCTGCTTGTTGGGAGAAGAGTTTTGGGGACAGATACAAAGACGGATTGTTCCATTCAATTGGGAAGGGTTTTGTTAAAACCATCAACAGCAGATTTAGCGATGTTTACATTGGAATAATCACCCTGGGTTTTCAAAGCCGTTCCTGCTTTGACAGGCCTGGATCTGTGGCTCTCTGAGATGAGCAGTGCTGCAACACGCCTCTGGATATGAACCCTGGGGAAGCTCAGATGTGCTGTTCTGGTGGTCCCCAAGCAGGAGGAAATTCTCCCCTGCATCCCCATTTCCTAACACCTGCACAGCATCCTCCGGCTGGCCAGAAACCCCCGCTGCTGGTGCCGGGTTTGGTGGTTTAACCCCGAGAAGGGCTGCGGGGTCGCTCCTGCGGGCTGAGCTCCGTGGGGATGCAGAAGTGGAGGTGTTGGTGGGAATCCTGCAGCACTTTTCCCTTCCCACCAGGCGTGGAGGCTTCCCCTGCAATTCCTGCTGCTGCACGGAGTGATGCTGCAGCAGAGAGCGTCTGCAGGATGATGAAACGCAGAGGGGCCGTAATGAGATTTCAAATAAAGCCAGCTTTTCCCCTGGCATGTCTGGTCTGGATAAATCCAAACTGTTGGCAACGCAAAACCCCCGGGAAGGAGAAGCGCCCCTGAGCAGGCGAGTCCCAGACGGGAAGCCTGACACAGCTCTTCCCATTCCCACCCCTCCCTGCGCATCGGGACAACAAATCCTGCATCGCGAGCAGCTCATCCCGACCAAGGAGCAGCAGGAATCGCATCAGCGTGGCCAAACCCCACACGGCACAGCCAGGGCACGGCACACGCGGGGGATGTGCTGTGGGTCCGGCTCCCCGTCCCGCAGGAACCACCGGCCTCTGGCACAGGAGCCGATTTTGGCACCGCTGACCATTCCTGAACGTGCAGCGCATCCCTCGACATTCCAACATTCCAGAGCAGCAGCCACTAGAGGGGGGCTCAGCACCGAGAGAGGGACTCGGAAAATCCCTGCAGCCTTTGGGGAGGAGGAGCAGCTCGAAACTCTGCGTGGAGGGAGGCGGGAGGCTTGGGGAAGGATGGATGCAAGCGATGCACGAAGGGAACCACACCAGAATGCCTGTACGGCTTCCCAAAGTGCTGGCTCCGGGCAATTTATCCCTTTGTTACATATTCCTGCAAATCTTTGTGGAAAGCGATGCCCTTCCAACAGCACCGAGGGGCTGCAGGGCTGGAAGGAGGCAGAACAGAGGAAAAAAAAATCCCAAATGTTTTCCAGTCAGAGAAACATAGCAACAGTTTGCTTGTTTGAAAGAAAAGCTGCCGTAAAGAGCTGTGACTGCATCCCTGTAGCCAAAGCTTTTTACTTTCTATGGAAAAACAAGCCTCGGTGATGCAGAGTGGCCAGGTGAGCCACGTGTTTAGGATGCTAAAGCTGCACGGATGTTGGACATATCCAACACCTCGGTCACTCCTCAGGTCTCTCTGCCCCTGGTGGGTTTTTGGGGAGCCAGGCAAGGTTCTCCCCTGTCCACCTCCCACCCTGTCCCTGCCTGACCTTTCCATCACTTCCCGTGGCTTATAAAGAAGATGGGGACAAACTTTTTATTTCTACAGGACAAGGGGTGATGGTTTTAAAATAAAGAAAGGGGTGACTTAGACTAAATATAAGGAAGAATTTTTCTATTACGAGGGTGGTGAGGCACTGATAGTGTTTCCCAGACAGGCAGGAGATCCCCATCCCTGTAAACATTCAAGGCCAGGTTGGATGGGATTTCGAACAACCTGATCTCTTTGAAGATGTCCCTGTCCGCTGCACGGGGTTGGACTAGATGAGCTTTAAAGGCTCCTCCCAACCTAAACCATTCCATGACTCTGTGATCACACACCTGGGGGCCATGGCTGGACCCACAAAGGTCCCATTTTGCTCATGCTGACAGAAATCCACACCATCCCTAAATGCCTCCCTATGAGCCAAAGCAGAGATTCTTCCTAGAAAGGCCAGGTCTGTCCATCTCCCACCCCTTTGTTTCTGCAGAGCTGAGGTTGCTCTTGGCTGGGAGGGGAAGGATGGGGTTTTCCCGGGTGGAATCCTTGCTGCAGGACAAAATGGTACCCATGCCATGGTGTCCTGGTGCGGGTGGTGCTGCTGGTTGCCACAGGGATGGATGGAGGTTGCTTAGCAGCTCCTCAGCACTGGAGAGGGAGCACAGGAGCAGGGAGAATGGATGGGCCACTGCTGCTGATGTTGGTGGGGCTGCACGTGGAATTGCCCCAGAGCACCCGAGACCTTGCTCCCAAAAGGTTCCTGACACTGATGATGGAATCACAGAATCAGTAAGGTTGGAAAAGCCCTCTAAGATCATTGAGTCCAACTGTGCCCCAGCACTGCCCTGTTCACCACTAAAAAACATCCCCAAGTGCCACATCCACACCTTTTGAGCGCTTCCAGGGATGGTGTTTCCACCACAGCAGTCCAAGGCCAACTGGTCCCAAACACACCAGCTTTGGGACCCATGTGTCATGAGGGTGCAATCCAAGGTCAGCCAAGAAATTCGGTCCTGGGACACCCCAGGGCAATGCAGCTCCTGCTGGAGACTCACGGTTGGGAAGGACAGCTGGCAACTCCAGGGCAGAGCAGCACCTGGATAAATTAGTTTATTTGGAGAGGGAATCTTCAAAAGTCACTCCCAGTCTGTACAGTTCTGTTGGGCTGTTGCAGTTTTGCCAACACAAATCTGAATTTCCTAAAGTTATCCCTATAAAGCTCTGCTGCTGTAAAGCTCTGCAGGGCCACAGGCAGGGAAAACTTTCCATACAGCCAGAATGGTTTAAAACAGGAATGTGTCATGCCCAGGGAAATGCTCAGCCATGGATGCTGCCTTCTCCTCCAAGGCCTCCCTTTTTCCAGCCTGGGTTTTTCCAGTTTTGCACGAGCACTGAAAATTTTCCTCCTTTTTCCTCCCATGTAGAAGGTGTCTCTCTCTTTCCCAACCCACCGAAGTCTGCACACGGGAATCACATCTCCAGGCTGGGAAGCAGGACCAGATCCATGCACCTTGTTCCTCTGCTGCTCCCTATCACCACTCTTGGAGACAGGATTCTGGGCTGGATGGACTCCAGCCTCCTCCAGGATATCCATTCTTGGGATATAAAGAACTCCTCGCTGGATGAGGAGCAACCTCCCTAAGGGTACTGCCCTTTTTATGTCCATTTTAACTCCATATCTACATTAATCTGAGGCTGCAAAGCCTTTAAACCAGGCAGTCCCCTCAGAGTAAGCTTTTAAATTTTATGTGAATGCTCAGAATTTGTGTTTCCAATCCAGCATTAACACATTTTTTTAAGCAAATAATAAGCAAATAAATTTATGCCACTTTCATCTACAGATTCCTTAAAATATATTTGGCTTTGCACACAAACATTTTCTCTTCTGTTTTTTTCCATTACATTTTTTCATATTTTCCTCCTGAAAGGAGGAAGCTCTTGAAGAGCACAGGAATTCCCTTCTCTCCCTCGCTTCTCTTCCCAGTGTTCTGCAGATTCCCTGCCAATCATTTGATACCCTGCTCTCCTGACTGCTGTCATCAGATTTTTTCTGTCCCTCACCCTCCTGCCACCAAATTATTTTGATGAGTGCAGTTTTTTTCTGAGAGGATATTTATTTGCATTAAAATAACTACAAAGTCACAGTTGTTTGGAGTACAGCTGCAAAAACTGTACAATTTTAAGTAATTCAATATTATGTTATGTAAGTGTCACACCACCACTATCATCCTGTGCCTGTCTTCAGGGATGGGCTTTGGATGGGAATGATTTTAAGCTGCAGGATGATGTCCCTGTGAATTTCAATTGCTCTATTAAACATTATTTCTTATGGGAAAACTTGTTTTCCTTTCCATCAAACCACCACAGGAGTACTTTTTTTCAGGACCAAAGTCTTGCTGTTTAGTGGAGCTCCTCTCTACTACAGTTTTTTGTCCTAAATTTTTATTTGGGGCATTTTTCGTCTCAAAATTTGGCCTTTCCTTTGCTATTTCTATACTTCCATGTAGGGCTGCTCTTCTTTTTTTTTTTTTTTTACTTTCCATCTCCCTGAATTCCTGCTTCCTGAACATCATCTCCATCAGTGCAAGAGATTTTCACCCTTTGAACAGAAACACCATTTCCTGAGACAATGTCCAGATAACTTTGTGAGTTTATCTTTACATCAGGTGCAGAAACACCAACATAGGAAGGATTTCTCCCCCGTGTAGGCCGAAACCTTCTCCTGCTCAGTGGGATGTTTTTCTTGGCAAAATTTGCACTGCAGTTTCTAGTAAAAGTTAATTTATACCTCAGCATAAGAATTCCGTTTCTGTTCTTGGGCTGATTATATTCCATATTCTCCAAATTCTCACATCTAGTTTTAAGGGATCTCCTACCAGCCTGTAGCTGAGATTTTCAGCTCCAAGTTCCACTACAGCCTCAGTTTCCTTTAACCTTCCAAACCTGCACATTACTTTTCCAGTCTTAAATTTCTTTTTGGGAACCAAATTTCTGACACAGAGCCAGCACGCGGGTAGTGCCACTAATTCCTTCTTTCAGGAAGAATTTGTTGTCAGGAAGGATTTCTTTGCAGGAAGAATTTCTTCATGGAAAGGGTGCTCAGGCATTGGAACTGCCCAGGGAGGTTTGGAGTTCCCATCCCTGGAGGTGTCCAAGGAGCGCCTGGATGTGGCACTCAGGGCTCTGGGCTGGGTGACAAGGTGGGGATTTTTCACAGGCTGATGGTCTTGGAGGTCTTTTCCAACCTAAATGACTCCAGAATTCTGTAAAAAATAGCAGAGACGATGTTGAAACCATGAGTCAAAAGAACCTCCTTGCTTTCAAACTCCTCAGAAAGAGCAATCGAGCCTTTTACTGGAGAAAAGTAACAAGAAACCCATTCCGGGGGACAAACTGTGGGGGTTCTCAGAGCTCAAGTGAACTCACAGGTTGCCCTGGATGCACAGGCGTGGATCAAAATGTTGGATATAGGCTGGAGAAGGATCTGTGACTAAAGATATGCCTGGGAGCTTCTGTGCTGAGAAAAGATTTGAAGGGGGTTTGGGCAGGGATGAAAAAGCCTCCCCAGTGCTTTTATTCAGCTGCTCATCCAGAGAGAAGTTCCCAACAAAAGCCCAGAGCTTGTTTAATGGTTTAACATTCCCGTGCATCCTTGGGAAGCATCTGACACACTGTTCCTGTACAAATAACCACAGCAGTGCTGTACAGATGACTTATTTGGTTTCCCAGTGGGTGTGTGAGTAAATTAGCAAAAAATAAATGTCACACGGCAATGACTTACTCCATTTCTAAAGGCTCTGTTTTCCCTCTGTATTTTTGTTTGTTTAACGAGTTCTTAATTAAATTCTGTTTTCTGGCATTCGAGCTGATGTGATGGCACGAGATAAAGTTGTTTAGAATTCAAATCTCCCTCGACTTCTCATGGTGGCAAAGGAAGAGATGAGCGCAGTCGGGCCCTGCCTTCCCCTGGCTGTGTGTGGCTGCAACTCCAGCCGAGCAGGAGCTCTCCGCGTTCCAAACTCCCTCCTGCTCTCAAGGGTTTGTCACTCCTCTGAGAGGATCGCACACCAAAAATAATGTGTGGGCTCCCCCTTCTGCCTGAGAACATCAGTGCCTGAGAAAGAACCGGGATGACGGAATGGTTTGGGTTGGAAGGGACATTGAAGCTCATCTCGGTCCAACCCCGACACCTTCCACTGTCCCAGGGTGCTCCAAGCCCCCTCCAACCCGGCCTTGGACACTTCCAGGGATCCAGGGGCAGCCACAGCTTCTCTGGGCACCCTGGGCCAGGGCCTCCCCACCCTCAAAGGGAACAATTCCTTCCCCATATCCCACCCATCCCTGCCCTCTGGCAGTGGGAAGCCATAAAGAAGGGCCAGGATGACTTTCTGAAGTGCCGAGTTCCTGTAAAATACACCAGGAAGGGCACTGAGCATCTCTGAGCAGCCGGATCAGCCTGTTCCCAGAACCACACATCTCCTGATAAGCATCCTGGTGCTGGCAAGGCAGGAGAAAAGCGGCTCCACTGCTTCCTGGGATGATTGGAAAGACAGCAAGGAGGATCATTGCAGATCTGCAACCTAAAACACAGGAAAGCCTGTTTGGAGCAGGAGTCATTTCCCTTTACTTTAGCAAACCATAAATTAGACCCTCTAAACCGCCCTGAGAGAGATCAGCACCAGCAAAAAGGTGAGTTATCCCACATATCTTTGATACTTACTCTAGAAAAGCAAAATGGTCTTCCAGGTTCTTTTTCCCTTCTCTTTCCCACTGCAAAGACAGAGAAGAGACTGATCACATGGAACCACGGAATCTGCAAGGCTGAAAACTATCATCAGCCAAGCCCAGCACCATGTTCACCCTTAAACCACATCCTCAAGTGCCACATCCACACATTTTTAAACACTTCCAGGGAAGATGACTCCACCACTTCCCTGGGCAGCCTGCTCCAGTGCTTTACAACCCTTTGTGTGACTGGATTCTGTATTTTTAGGAGCTGAAGTAGGAGAGAAAGGTGCCTTCCTGCTTCTATCCCAGCCTCCTGCAAGCTTCAGAGCATCTCTGTAGAAAATAGGGAGTGGGAAGTAAATGATCTCATCCATTTAAAATACAATTTAGAACACGAAGACAGAATGAGCAGAAGACTGGGATTAAAACGAAAACTGGCTCAAACTGGAGATAGACAAAGAACCAGCAGCTGTGGTTATGGAAGGAATTGGAGATTTAGGGAAAGAATTAGTGTGCAAATTCATGATTTCTATAGAGCAGAGGGGTCAGAGACTTCAGTGGTCTCTCCTGGCTCTGGGATTTATCATTAAAGACCAATTCTGATTTGGGATAAATCTGGGCATGCCCTGGCCAGTCTCAAATCCACCACTCCCGTATTTCTGGTTCTGCTGTGCACCAGCATGCTCCTTGTGCAGGGTGATTTGTTTAGCTAATTCGTGTGAATATTCCACTTGTAGGTGCCTATTTTAATCCAGGCACTGCCCCGAGGGATGTGCACAGCATCACCCATGAACTCAGATGAGTTATGGGTTGGAAAAGTAAGGGATGGTCCCTTCCCACACAGCAGAGGTGTCAAAAACTGGCCAAGAAAGGGATAGAAAGCTGGAAGTAAAAGCTGGAAGTAAAAGGCCTCCCATGGAAGTCAGTGGGAAAACTTCCCACTAACTCTTGGTGAGCAACACAGCTTTCCCCTCATTTTTTTTCATGATGGAAATTCATGATTTGACCACTCACTTCCAGTGGCTTAGCACTCGGAGCACGTTCCGTGAAATCTTGAATGCTACACGAGATCCCTGGGATAATTGGAGGCAGTGAAGGCTGACTGCATCTGGCAAAGCCCTGAGCCCATCATTTCCATGGGAGTCCGCAAACACAACATCTGGATCAGCCCTTGGACTTGTTAGCTCAGTGGAGTCTTCCTGATGCTTCACATTTTGATGCCTTTATTTGGCTTTTTGCTGTTTTCACCTCACAAGGGAGAGGAAGAAGCAGAGAAACGCAGAGAGCTGAGGTTCTGCATCGGGGCTGAGCAAGGATTTCTGCGTGGCCTCGGGGCTGTGGATTTCTGAGCTAAAGATTCTGGAAACTCCCGTTTTGCTCCATCTTCACCAGTGCCAATGCTTCGTGAAGGGAAAACGGAGATGGAGGTGGAGAAGGGAATGGATAAGAAGGAAAAGCCAAAGGGCAGCCTGGCACAGAAGGACCTGGGGGACATCTTCACTCTGGAGCCACTTTCTCCAGATGCAATTTGTTGATCTGGTATTTGCTGAATGTTGAGAGCGATGTTGGAGCTGTGAAAGTGTTTGACAATGGAAGAAGGAGGTTTGGATGTTTGACTCTGCCCAAAGAAGAGAACGGAACTGGGGAAGGGGCCGGAGCACCAGGAGCAGCTGAGGGAGCTGGGAAAGGGGCTCAGCCTGGAGAAAAGGGGGCTCAGGGGGGACCTTGTGGCTCTGCACAACTCCCTGACAGGAGGGGGCAGCCGGGGGGGTCGGGCTCTGCTCCCAAGGAACAGGGACAGGATGAAAGGAAACGGCCTCAAGCTGTGCCAGGGGAGGCTTAGGTTGGATATTGGGAACAATTCCTTCCACAGCTGCCCAGGGCAGTGGTGGAGTCCCCATCCCTGGAGGGGGGTTAAGGCCATGTGGATGTGGCACCTGGGGACATGTGATGCTCACAATCACGTGGTTCTTTGCCATTTTGAAAACAATAAAAACTTAGTGACAAAAAAAATGATGCTGCTTTCTACTGCATTCAAGAGAGGATTTCGTTATTTTCCCTCAGATATTCCCACACGTTGAGCAAAAATATTTCTGCATTTTCTTCATTTTGCAGCCAGCCATGAGTGAGGGACCAGAGCATAAAGATCTGTCTCTCCAACAACCCTCCCCTGCTCCATGTTTTCAATTAGAAACAGCGTCACCCAGCTCCTAAATCCAGCAGCACCAGGGAAGCAGAGAACTGGCAGCAGAGCCAGCAGCAGAGCTGGGCTTTAATATCAGATCTGGGCTTTATTTTCCCAGTAAACCGAACTGGAATGCTGAAACCTCAACCTCTCTTTGCACCTTGAGATATGGATGGGTACCTTAGGGAACATGGAATATCACGGCTCTCTCACGCAGAAACACCACAGGGACTTGGATTTAGGAGCCAAACATTGGTTTGTTCCATGGACACATTTCCAGGGGAGCCGGGGACACCAACTCTGAGCAGGGTTCTGCCAACGCTTGGCATTTATTAAAGCCACAGCTCAGTGAGTGATGTAATCACCTGGACGTTTCCATTTTCATGTTTAGTAATCCCAAATAAAGCCCATTTTTCACCAAAGATTACTGATTTTTCTCTTTTTTAGCACTCTCCTTGTGGTATTTAACCATTCACAGTGCACTTCAATAACCACTCAGTGAAGGTATTCAGGTTACATCCACAGCAGTAGTAAAAAAATGCTGTTTCATTCCTTTTGTCCCACAGTTTTTAGTGTATAATTAACAATATCTAGCCGGCACAAAGCAAAAGAGCTCCCAGGTATCCACCTTTCCTGATAACTGCGCTACTCTTGTTATTTCAGATGAAACATGGTTAAAATAAATCCCGTCTCATGTCCGAATGACCACAAGCCTGGACAAAACTTGGGAAGGGTTGTGGCAGGATCAGTGGAAATCCTCTGCCCAACTTCATTTCCCATCTGTGCCTCTCTGCTCGGCTGCAGTGTTTGGGGAGCCACGGGAGGGGTGCCAGCATCCCTTTGCTTTCCCCGTTTCTCCCCAAAGGAGCTGGTCCCAGGGAATCCAGACCCCAGGGAATCCAGACCCCAGGGAATCCAGATCCCAGGGAATCTATGCCAGCAGGTGATGGATGTTCATTCCACAAAGGGGTGGAAGCACATCCCTGTGCCAGCTCGGGAAAAAGCAGCAACCGAGGAGAGAAAAGGGGAACATCGCAATCACAGCTGATTTTATGTTGCTCCACAGCCACCGGGTGTCACTCTTGCCTGTGGAGCCAGAAAGGAATTTTCGGTGGGAGATAAAATCCTATTTCATCAACAAATCCTGTGGCTCCCACTGGTGACAGCATCATCCCCATTTATCACAGTTTCCCAGGTTTCAACATCAAACCACCAGCTCATTAAATCTGGGAGGGTCTGGAGCTGGCACTTTGGCCTGTGGTGCTATTTGCAAAACACATGAAATTATTTTAAAATTAATTTTAAATTATTTAAAAATTATTTTTAAATTATTTTTATATTATTTTAAAATTATTTTTAAATTGGTTTTTTTTATTATTGGTGTAAATGCAGCTGGAAAATTTAGGTCTGAGTTTAGATCTGGTGTCTGAGGGAAAGTGATGAAGAGAGAAAGTGGGGATGGGTGGAAAAGCCCAAAAATGTGGCTTTTGCAGGTGTCTCCTCTGCAGCAAGAACGCGATTCAGCAGATGAAGCTGTAACACATTCCAGCCTTTGGAGTCAAGGCAGTTCAGGTCTCACCGATCCTGTATCTCAGAATTACGAGGAGATAAAGGCTGCAAACATTACACAACTCCCTAAATATGCATTCTTCAGAGTATCCTTGACTGCCTTGCAGCTGGGGGGATTTTGCTTTTCGAGGATAACAAACCTGTCTTGCAACAGCTAAACCTGCTCTCCTGCAAAATTTTGTATTTTTCGAGCTCTCTAGAGATTCTCCGTTTCCTCCAAAGACAGAAAACCTCCTTTATTTTCATACAGATGAAACCCAATGTGGAAACTTTGTCTGAGGAAAGAACCACTCCAGTAAAATGCAACGTGACGAATAGAACCAGTTGCTTCAGCACACGCTGGATCAGCAAACCCAGTAGCTGATAAGGATAATTTAAATTTTTGTCAACAAGAGGAGAAAATTCTCATTAGGGGCCTCATTCTAGCAGCACATAAATTGCTGGTATTACCTGGCCCTGTGTTGCTGCCAGGGGTAGGAATCTCTGTTGAAATCCCACTATTAAAGCACAGCTATAAGGAATTTCCCTTCCATAAACAGGGCAAAACTGGGATTTATGGAGACATCAGAGCCTGGGATTCCCTCTGGGTAACGTGGGAACGAGCATCACGTCCTCTAATGCCATAAAATTTATGGCCAGGACTTTGAACTTTGGAATGACTTTAAAAAAGTGGGAGATGCCTATAAAAAGTTTGGATTGGGCTTCACTCTGTTATATTTTGCTGCAAGAAGTCGTCAAAGGTTCATTTATTTATCTGGGGATTCTGTTCACAGTGAGGGCAGGAGGTCACACACAAATGCCTTTAAAAATCCATCTCAGGATCAGTGTAATTCAGAGTTATGAATGGCCTTGGAAAAAATCAATCCTTCAAATTTACAAAGTTCCTATTAAAATAATAAAGCACAAAAAGTGCTTTGCAAAAATTGAGGTGAATCTCCTGAACCTGCACATTTGCACAACGTGCTGCATGAGAAATTTCAGCAATTCCTCTAAAAATAAATAAATAAATTTTTATAACAAGCCAAATGTTGACAGAACTGATTTGGGAAAATTGATTTTTTTGCTTTATCCAGTTTTTAATTTTTTTTACCTGTTCTTAATACTGATTTTCCTTGGCACTTTCTCAATTAAAGTAGAAATAAATTTATAACAAACTTGTCTTCTGTTTTTGCCTGCGCCTCCAAATTTCTGCAACATTTCTGTATTCATATCTTCAGGCTGGAAAGCAAGATAAACCAGAAGACAAACTTAATGCCCCAGGGACTGGGGACAAAACAAATTTCTACGAAAAATATACGAAAGCAACAGGTTTTATTTTTTTTAATGCTTCACCGCATATTTGGTGCTGAGGATCTGATCACTGCAGGTGCTAAAGAGCTGCTGGATGCCCTGGATGCATCCCAGGACGGTCCCAGTGGTGCTGAGCTTTCTGCAGAAGTGGTGGGCGCTTAAAAGTTTGACTAAACCCTGGTAAGATCCCCTGGTTTGGTTTTCCAACGCCTGAATGATTTATGGGCACAAAGTAGGTCTACAGCAAATCCATAATTGATGCCTCCCTTTCGACGCGCAGCCGAACAAATGGAAAAGTGGATTTAAAACGCACTTGATTTGTTGCTTGTTGCGGTTTGAATGAACAGACGTCCAAAGGACTGTCATGTTTTCTGGCTTGCCCGGAGATAAAATTCTTTCTAGATGATCTGAGGGCTGAAACATTCGTACCTCCATCAAGATAAGAGCAAAAACTTCTTGCCTAGCAGCCTAGTGATAACGCACACCCCGGGGAAGGCACATGTAATCACGTATTTCTAAACGAAAGTAATCAAATTTAGTTGGGGTTTTTTGTTGTTGTTGTTGTTGGGGGTGGTTTTTTTTACTATTTTTAAAAATGAGATGAAGGATCTCTTTTTTTCCCTCCTCCACATCCCCGTTCAAGCCGTGCCACAACCAGGTGGGGACAGCAATAACTGTGGCTCCTCAACCTGAAAAACAGTGAAAAACAGTGTCGCATTCAGAAACCCGATAAATGAATGGGAGGGACGAGGAGTGCCTCTCCCCCAAGGATGTTTTGTTAATTAAATTAGCATTTAAATAGCCAGAGCTAATCTGGGAAGTCAGCCCCTCATTACAGTAACTAGGAAGGGGGAAAAGAGCTGGAGACAATTCCCTACAAGATGGGGTTAAGTTGGCGTTTCACAAACTATTTGCCCGGCCTGTCCCTCCCAAGTGAAAGCTGCCACCCCCTCCCTTTCCTCCGAGCATAATTAGCATGTTCCAGGGCTGTGAATGGAAACAATATCCTCCCTCCAAGCTGTGCCCCTCCAGGGAGATGCTTCCCACAGATTGTGGAACACTGAGCCAGGGAAAGGGCTTGTCGAGGAATTCACAGTGGGGTAATTACACCGAGGTAGCGCTTGTGCCAGTGCGAGAGGAGCTGCATGACTGTAACTCAGTGCGGGAAGCAGGGGGAAGCGTAAAGGAAAAAGCCAGAGGCAGGACTCGCACAGAGCCACGAGAATTTATTGCTCCCGCGCATCTTCCCAGAGCGCCGATCAACAGCACCGAAGCCGAGATGGGTCTTTGGGCTCTAAGGATGTCTCTGTCTTTGAAGAGCTTTAGATTTCGCAGCAATGATTACACGTAAATCTGGTTTCTCTTTGGCTATTAGAAGTGAAGGAAGCCTAAAAGAGTGGGGGTTTTTTCCAGATTTTAAAACAAATTCTTCATTCTGAGTAGAAAACTGGAGCGAAGCTTGCAAGAATTGTGTGATTGCGCCTAAAACGCGCTGGCACCTCTTTGGAACAAATAAGAAGGTTGTGCGTGATCCTTTCCCTGAAAGATTTGCTGTTTAATTTCACCTAAACCAATAATAACTGCTACAGGGGAGGAGATGCAGGAGGAAGGGCTGGCTTTGGGTGACACCTGCTATCCCCAGCAGCGTGCACATCTGGCCACGGGTTTCATCTCATTTCTCTAAATCAAATTCCAGGTAACTCAGCCTGAGGTGAAAACCACCCATCCTCCACTTGGCTGCTCGTGGTGCTCAGCTGAAAAGTGGGGATTAAATTTATCTCCACGGCCAAAGCACTCGGTTTCAGAAAACGTTGGTGCGGTTTTGTCGAGGCCCCAGCTGGAAAATACCACAAGAAGTTCAAAGCCGGGTTTCATCCTGTAATTGGATCCTCGAGTTCACAAGTGCAAGGACCAACTGTGCAGCTCGAAGTGGGACGTCCCCTCTCCCGGGGAGCTGGGGGCTGCAGAGACGATGCTTTCCCCTTCTGCAATAAAAACTCAGTTTCTGCCTCGAGCTTTCACCACTCTGCTTGGTCTGACCTGTTATTTAATTTTTTTTTAGCTTCGAGACATCTTCCCAACCCTCATGCTCACTTGGGATGCTCTTAGGAACATGGACATTAATCCCAGTGTGACTCAAATGCCAACTTAATATTCGTTTTCTCTCTGCTTTGACAAGATATTCTTCAGGTCAGACAGGCATGAAATGATAAATATTGAGTGCAGTTCTTCTGGGCAAAAAGTGCCACCTGACAAAATCTTATCTCGAACCCACTTGGAAATGTGTTATTTATTTATTTCTGTCACAAAACTTTGTTCAATGTTGGAAGGCCAAAGGATTACAACTCTGAAACTGGGGGGTTTTTTTTCCCTGACCTTGCTGAAATCCGGCCTTTCAAAATAACATCGAGAGAATCCTTGTTTTGAACTAAAATAGCAGCTGCAAGGGTTTTCAACCATGACAATTTAAATGAGGTTTAGGGGTTTTTTGCATCTTTGCATTACAGTTTCATTCTCGGTCTTTGCAGTCGGTGGCTGTGGCTGAGCGGCTGAGGGGTCTAGTGAGGATAAATAAGGATATTGTTCAGACTGTCTCTGATAATTCCTGCTGAGGTTTTTTAGTGAGCTGCCTTCACTGAGCGAATGGCACTGGAGCCATGAAGGGTTGCTCTGTGGAACCAGACCCAGACAGGATCTGAGCCCAGGGTCTGTATGTTGGGTTATGGCACATGAGGGTTCTCTGGGATCCTCGGCACAGCAAAGACATGGAGCTGTTGGAGTAAAACCAGAGGAGGTCATGGAGATGCTCTGAGGGCTGGAGCCCCTCTGCTCCGGAGCCAGGCTGAGAGAGCTGGGAGTGTTCACCTGGAGAAGAGAAGGATCCAGGGAGACCTCAGAGCCCCTTCCAGTGCCTAAAGGGGCTCCAGGAGAGCTGGAGAGGGACTTTGGACAAAGGATGGAGGGACAGGACAAGGGGGAATGGCTTCAAACTGGAAAAGGGGAGATTTGAGTGGGATATTGGGAGGGAATTCTTCCCTGTGAGGGTGGGGAGGCCCTGGCACAGGTTTCCCAGAAAAGCTGGGACTGCCCCATCCCTGGCAGTGTCCAATGTCCAGTTGGATGGGGCTTGGAGGAACCTGGGATCGTGGAAGGTGTCCCTGCCCAAGGGATGAGCTTTAAGGTTTATTCCAACACCAGCCATTCTTGGGGTTTGTGATCTTTGAAGTGATGTGACTTATAAAGTGATTTCTAATGGACAGAAACCCCATGGAACACAGATGAAATCCCAAGGTGAGGTGTGTAAGTTCCAGTGGCGATGCTGTTGTCTGCTCAACATGAAATACCTCCGTATTCCCCCAAAAAGAGGGGATTGAGGTGCAATGGACTTCCCCTGCAGCCGCCCAGGAGTAGAGTGGCAGGATCTGGGGTGACCCTGAGCCCCCTCCACTCTATAGATGCCATTTGGGCTGCACCCCCTCATGAATCTCTCTATACTGAAGGACCACACATCTGAGCATACGCCTGGGTCCCTCACGTCAATATGGACATTGAAGGGCTGGAGAGTGTCCAGGGAAGGGAACGGAGCTGGGGAAGGGGCTGGAGCACCAGGAGGGGCTGAGGGAGCTGGGAAAGGGGCTCAGCCTGGAGAAAAGGAGGCTCGGGGGGGACCTTGTGGCTCTGCACAACTCCCTGACAGGAGGGAGGGATGGGCTCTGCTCCCAGGGAACAGGGACAGGCAAGGGGACATAGCCTTAAGCTGCCCTGGAGAAGATTTATTAAAAATCGTAAAGATTTATTAAAATGGACAGTTTATTAGGAAGAATTTATTCACAGAAAGGATGATGCCCAGGAAGTTCCACCTGAACATGAGGAAGAGCTTCTTTCCTGTGCAGTGACCAAGCACTGAACAGGTTGACCAGAGAGGGTGTGGAGAGTCTCTCACTGCAGATATTCCAGAACCGTCTGGACACAGTCCTGTGCCATGTGCTCTGGGATGACTGTGCTTGAGCACAGGGGTTGGACCAGATGACCCAGTCTGGTCACTTCCAAATTGACCAATTCTGTGATTCTGTGCTTGGACATTGGAAGGGGCTGCCCAGGGAAGGGGTGGAGTCCCCATCCTGGAGGTGTCCAAGGAGCGCCTGGACGTGGCACTCAGTGCTCTGGTCTGGTGACAAGGTAGTGACGGGTCACAGGTTGGATTCGACGATCCCGGAGGTCTTTTCCAACCTAATTAATTCCGTGATTCAGCCAGTCTGCTTCGCTCCCAGGCCGGGGGCAGAGGGAAGAACTACACCTCCCAGAGCGCACCGCGGCGGCCCGCCGGGAGTGAAGGGGCGGTACGGGGCGCGGTGCCCGCTGGGAGCTGTAGTCCGGCCGGCATTGGCCCGGCGCGGCGCCTCCCTCGCCGGCGCTCCTCCCCGCTCCGGCTCTCCCTCGGCAGACGGAAGCCGGGCAGGGACGAGGGAGCCGGGAAGGCTGGAGCGGCAGGATGGGGGACTCCAAAGTGAAGGTGGCGGTGCGTGTCCGCCCCATGAACCGGCGAGGTAAGACCCTCCCCCCCTTTCTCAGCACCCCCTCCCCTGTCCTTCCCGGGAGCGGCGCGGGCCGGGGGTGCCGCTCCTTGGGGACAGGTGTCCGTCGGGACAGGTGTGCCCCAGTGCGGGTGAATCGGTGCGTGTCCGGGTGTGCTTAATTATTTATCGCCAATAAACACAGCCTGGATAGGCACGGGCGGGTGCGTGGCCGCAGCCGCGCTGTGCTCACCCCCCTCTCCTGATACCCCTTTTCCTAAACCTGCCTGGGTTTATGGCTTTATTTCTGCCATGCCCGCTCCCCCGGGGAACAGCTCTCTCTCCACACCTCCTGCACCTGCTTTACAGCCGGTTCCTGCTGGGAGAGCGCTTCCTTCTTCCCGCTCTGCGGTTTTGGGGGGAAAATGCCTCTTTTTGTGCATTTTGCCCTGTGCTAATTCACCCCGCTGCTCTCCGACGCCTCGGTGCTTGAGTGGGACGCTGTTAACCAGATGACAGCGACACAAGGACAAAAACAAGCAAGAAAATACAGAAAAGGAAGCGAGAATTGACGAGAGAATGTGTTTTGTTGTTGTTTTTGGGTTGTTGGTGGTTTTTTTTTTTTCCCCCTCAACGAAACTTGCCTAAGGGTTATGTTAATCAGACCGTGGTCTGGGCAGCTGTTTAAATGTTTATTACTTGTCTTAATTAGAAAAACTTGTTCTGGATGATGAGGAAGTGAGTATGAAAAGGCAGCCAAGGAATGGGAAGGTGAAGAAGGCAGAAATCCAAGAAATGTGTAGGGTGGCTCTTTTTTTTTATCCCACATTCTCACAGGAGTATGCCAATAATTCCTTTTGGGGAAAGGGAATCCAGTGAAGTCAGTTCAGTAGTTGAAGCAAAAAAAAGGAGGGAGAGGGGAAGCCCTTTATTGTCTACGTGATCTGACATAGAATATCTTTTTTATTCCCTTCTATAAAAAAGAAAAAGGGTTAAAGTATTGAATGCAGTGGTTCTACACCTTGTAAAATGTCAGCAGGGGAATGTTCACTGAGTTCACAAGAGCTCCTGAGTCCCACTTCCAGAACAAGAGATGGAGTTGACGCCTTTACAGTCTGGTGGTTTAGGGACATCGAGGATATTTTGACCAAAAGCTGCATTTTGTTAAACTTCAGGTGTCAGCTCTCAAAACCGAGGAGGATCCATCCTTACAGAGAATTGCTTGGAGGAGATGGAGTGGCAGTGTGGAGGCGTTGGTGCGAGCTGGGAGAGGAGCTGAGAGGTGGTGCCTGGTGTCGGTGACAGACTTGGGCTTTCCTCTTGCTCATGTCCCTTTCCTGACATAGGTCATTTCCTTGGCTCTGCCCCAGATGTCTCCTGACTGCTTGGTGCTCCTCACCCCCGGGATTAGACAATAATTCAGGTTGGAAGGGACCTCTCGCGCACATCAAATGAGATGAGGTTGCACAGGGCCTCGCTCAGTGAGGTTTGAAATCTCCAGGGGTGACTAATGCACCTCTCCCTCCCACGTATACCCCACATCTGTTCAGCCCTGAGTTTGTCCTCGTGTCCCTTTCCAGCCAGGAACTGTGGGGAAGCAGTGGGGGAAGTAAAGGAATCTGGAGGAAATCTAGATTGCATCTTGTTACTCTCTTTCACAGTTGGAAGGGAGCCACAAGTTCAACTTCTGTTTGTCTTTTATTCTGTATAAACTTAAAAATGTTATGGAGAGAGTGGCTCCTGTCGGGAGGCTCGTCCAGGCGTGAGGGACATTTGAGTATCAGTCCTTGATGCTCATCAGAGAGAAGAGAGGCCTGAACCCCCCACTCTTGGCAGTTTACAGCTATTAAACATCCTATTATTTGTGAATGATACCCAAATCCACTTAAGTCTAGCCTAGAAAATCCATGTCATTTTCTCCCTCAAACAAAATGTCCTGGAAGTGGAGTTTTTTTTCCCAGCAGATTATTTCTCACAGTCCAGATGTTTTGGTCAGGTCTAAACAACTGATACCTCCATGTGTTATTTCTGATGTACCTAGAATTCATAGAAACCAACTGTGATATCAAGGCTACTGTTTTTCTTACCTATTTATTGTTAAATTTAAGAATTTGTGCCACTGATTTTCTGAGAAGTCATCCATTTGCAAGACTTCTGTGGCCTGGCTTTTTTCTATTAGGCTTTGAGGCAAGAGGCAGCTTTCCTGGAAGCTCTTTCATACACATTTTGTTCTGAGCAGTATTTGTGTGGAGTTCTGGGGCTTTGGACCTGAAGCAAGTATTTGTTTTCTTCAGGATCACGAGTAATGTTCTTTCCTTCCCTCTGCACCGAAGGGCTTAACATTGCAAACCTGTCAGATGGCTGAGACTGTGCAAAGTTAAGCTTTGAAATGTTCTCAGTGTTTACGTGTGGTGGTGGTGGTTGTCTTTGGTGTTTGAGTTATGAATTTCTTCAGGCGAGGGTTTATTAGGTTAATAAAAGTGGTGCGCTTAACTGTTAGGAGTTTTTACAGCTCATAAAGGCATAATGGGTTCCTCGCCTGCGTGTGGAAGGGATTTGTGTATCAAATAATTGGTTATTTATAGCACTCACATTTCAAGGTTTTTGGATTGAGGGTCCTGCTTCATTCTCATGCAGAGTGGTAATCCATAAACTCAGTTTACAGCACTCATTTTTAGCGAGGGGAAGCATTTCTAATTGTGCTTGAGTTTGGGTTTTTTTGCATCCAGGCTACTTTCTTTTGCATCTTGCTTCAAGTTAGACCTCAATTCGTACAAAGCCTGTGTGGAAGCTTTGCTTTTATAAAAATGCTGCTGCATCCACACGTTTGCAGTGCCACGTCTGAAGTTGGAGGCTCTGCTGGGTGGCAACAGAGGCGTCTTTTTTTACATCCCTTCTACTTTGCAAACTGGGATCTCGATTAACAGGCTTTTATGAATTAAATAATTCAGTATTGTTTTGTTAGATAAGGCTCCTGGTCTTTTATTTTCTTGGCTCTGTAATTCACGAAAGTATTTCCTAGTGCACTGCGTTATTCAAATGGGGGTTTGATAACAATCAGGAAGTTCTTCTGCTGTTTTATTTAAGAGTTGCGGTGGATTTCCTTTTATGAGTGTCGTGTTTGACTTCTCTTAGCAGATATTCATCATATTTCAGGTAAATGCAAATCTCAAGCCATACCACGAAGCAAAGCAAATGACAGCTGAAGGCTTTTTCATTAAGATTTTTCTGACTGAATGCTTGGTTTTCAGGTGATGTTTGGGTACAGGCAGTACATGAGTATATTCAAGTCACTGTGTTTCCTTGTGCTTTTGGATCAGTTCAGTGCAGTGTTAATTAACGCTGATAAAAGTTCTTCTGTTTTAAAAGAAAACAACTTATGCTCAAGGATATCGCTGATGACACTTAAGCCAGACCAAACTGCTACATCTCATTGGGGTCAATACTTTTTGAACAAGAAAGGCAGGAAAACAACTGCCTGTATTCTGGAAATGCTGCTGGATTAAACTGTTCTGGGGTTGTAGTGTAACACCTACAGCTCCAGTTTAAATACCTGGATTAAACTGCTCTACAACTGTAGTGTGACACCTACAGCCCCAGTTTAAATACCTGGATTAAACTGCTCTAGAACTGTAGTGTAACACCTACAGCTCCAGTTTAAATACCTGGATTAAACTGCTCTAGAACTGTAGTGTGACACCTACAGCCCCAGTTTAAATACCTGGATTAAACTGCTCTAGAACTGTAGTGTAACACCTACAGCTCCAGTTTAAATACCTGGATTAAACTGCTCTACAACTGTAGTGTAACACCTACAGCTCCAGTTTAAATACCTGGATTACCTGTAAATACCCATTCAGGTATCTGTTGATATATATATTTATCCAGACTATCAGTGTCCAAACAGGGATCTTCTCATGCTTTGATGGTGACGGTTCTGTTTCCCGTGCTTGTAAGGAAGGAATTTGCTTTTGTGTCTGTACAAGCTTCTGATCACGGTGTCAGGTGGTAATTTTATGTCCTCCTACTCTTTTTGGAGGAGGTTTCGTTTCCAGCCACTTGAAATGTTTTCGGAGTTTGAGGTGAGGAGGTGGGGATTGTTCCTGTGCTCTTGTTTGTTTGTTTTCCCATGGAGATTACAGCAGAGACAATTCATCTATAAATTGGAGTTTGTGCAGGCGGGTTTATAAGATTAATTGTAGTGTTAGAGGGAGTGAAGTGGCACCTGTTGTATCCTGATGGCAACGTGCAAACACAAGACTTTTCTTCACCGTTGTCCTGGTCACGCACGAGTGCCTGGAGTTTGGAATATTTCCTGGTGATGGTTGGTAAGCTATAAAATAGTGTTTGGGCTAGGAGCAGGCTTAACCTTGAGATAAGGTGCCAAATGGGTAAAGGATGCAGAGTTAATGTTGCATCTTGTGAGGCAATCGTATTGTAAGAGCTCCTAAGGTGCTGCAGCCTTACTCGCCACAGCCAGAGACTCCCAGACATCCAACGTGGCTGCCACAAAGGAATTTTAGTGCTAATTGCACCTTCCAAGCTCCAGGGGCAGGGGGAGGTTCCCTTGCTGCTCTGGTTGCAGGTTGGCTGCTCCTCCTGAAGATCAGATGCACTTGGAATAGCTCTGCCTGGGCTTTTGGGTGCTTGGTGGCAGAGCAAACTCTCCTGCATTCCATGCCTGTTAACTCCAGAGTGCTGAGCTTCCTCGGAGCTTGCCGGAGTCCCCCACACTGATTTATTTACTCGGTCCCCACGAGCCAAAGGGTGTTTGCAGCAGCAGAGCTGGCTGTGAGAAAGGTCCATGTCCAGATATGTGAAGTACCTTCACTAAAGCTGTCTGAGGAACTCTTTCCTTGCAGAAAATGAAGCAGGAAAGGATAAAACACTTTTTTTTTTGGTGTTTGGACAACATGGAATTAACATGAGAGGGCACCTTGCCTGTTCCATGTGCTCATGAGTTTGAGTTGAGTTCCCCCTCATGGACAAGCTCTGATATCATTGTGTGCCCTTCCAGATGCACTCGTACATATTTAATGACCTTTAATCGCTGCAAACTGAAAATTTCATGACTTACGTTTGAGCAGTTCATGTAACAGAAGCTTCAAAGATGCCTTCATGTTGGTAGATGTGAAGTACAAGTCGAATTTCTGTATTTTAGTCAGAATTTATTGTCACTATGTCTCATAATCAGTTCCCTAAAAGTGTTTTTACCCTCCTTTTTCCATCTAAGCCCTTAGCATTATCATGTAGATGGAAGTTATTTTCACATTCACTCATGTCTTCAGTTAGTTTTGCCTTTATTTGTGTTGGCTCCTATGTAGCAAAGGGCAAAGAGAAAAGTCACTCTTGGGAAACAAATATTGGCAGGGAAACTTGAGGACTTGCTGTCTTTGAACTGGCTTTCACATTTCTTTTTCAAACAAAAAAACAACAGAAAACCTCAAACAACAGCCAGTCATTTTTTTTCAGTTGGCACTTAATTGATTTGTGTGATAAACAAATATTTTTAAGTTACTGTTTAAATATTTCTTAGTGTTTTTGCCATTTGCTTTTCCAGACCAAGAAAGGTATGAGAAGCCTACTGTAATTTCTTATCCAATGCAACTTGACGGCTCAGGCCACAACAGTCCAGGTCTAACCTCCAAGGGAATGTTAATCTCCTGAAAGTCTACTGGCAATTTAAAATACAAAATTTCTATCGTCTGTCTTTACAGGAGATTATTTGAGCTTTTGTATTTGGGGCCAATTTTGGCTTATGAGCTTAGGAGAGGCGCTTTAAACCTTTCACATTTTATTTGTTATACTTCAGTTGGTTTTTCCAGCTTTTGTGAAGCTCTACAAGGCCAGTTGTTCTGGTTCCCAGTAACTCTGTAGAGCTTGAGGCCCATCTCCAAAGGGTCCTGAGGTGTCACTGAAGGTACAGCTGCCCTAAATCTGATAGTGGGACCAGGAGGAATCTGTGACAGCTTTTATTTGAACTGTGTTGTAACACCAGGTTCATGTCTCTGTTTCAGTGGGGTTCAGGATCAAATGGTATTTGAAAAGGCTGGAAAACTGTCAGCCTTCATAAACTTAATTTCTTGAATTGAGATCTAATGGAAGAAGTTACATGGAAATAAAAGCTCTTGATTAATTGGGAAGTGCTTTCCCTTAATTCATAGAAACATGGAATGGTTTGGGTTGCATGGGATTTTAAAACTCATCCCATTCCATCCCCTGCCATGGGCAGGGACATCTTCCACTAGCCCACGTTGCTCCAACCTGGCCTTGGACACTTCCAGGGATCCAGGGGCAGCCCCAGCTTCTCTGGGCAACCTGTGCTGGGGCCTCACTGCCCTCGCAGGGAACAATTCCTTCCCAATATCCCATCTATCCCTGCCCTCTGGCAGTAGGAAGCCATTCCCTGTGTCCTGTCCCTCCAGGCTTTTGTCCCAAGTCCCTCTCCAGCTCTCTCGTTGCACATTTAGGCACTGGAAGGCTGCTGTCATCTTATACAATCTGAAAAAATAGGGAATGTAAGGAGGAAAATATGGAGGGTCACATAATTTAAAACAGATCTTCCATCTACCCTGTCTGTGGTACTAAAAGGTCTCATGATGCCATGCCCCCTCCAGCCATGAGTTTAAAACCTTGCAGACCCCCCTTATTTACGGTATCATTGTTCATTTTAAGATTGTTTCAAGCTGCCCTGCAAAAGCCATCCCTTAGGATCACCTTGTTTGCTTCTGAAATGCAGTGATCTTGAAGTGGGACAGTTTTTAGGGTCGTGGCTGAGGAAGCTGCAGTGTCAGCACGTGGCAGTTCAGGTGTTCTTGTTGTGCCCCCCCGAGTGGGTACAGCCACTGGAGTTGGGTACAACATTATCCGACCTCTGCTGTCAGCAGTCGCAGCCAATCCATGAAAACAGTTCCCTACCTGATCCATAAGCAAAGACACAAATTTCCCAGAGGTGAAAACATCCAATGTTTTCCAAAATACCTCTCTCCCCGCCCTCCAGAATTCACACACACTCCTTATCTCTGCCCCAAACTTGATTAGTACGATTTCAAGTGGCACCTTTGCCGGTGTTTCCTAACTCTGTTGTGGAAAATCTGCTATGGGGAGTTTATTATTATTGGCCACGTGACTGCTCTTACAGAGGGATTGGAAATTCCTACCTGTGGTGGGAATGGACCAGTGCCTGCTGAATCCACTGTTCCTTGCAGTGCTAGGCTGCTCCTGGGTCTGCTTTTCCAGCTTTCTCTTGCTTGCTGACTTTTCCACCCTGTTTGAAATACATTGAATTTCTTAGTGAAAAAGCCCAAAGTGTATGTGGGGAGTAGGAATTATTTCTACAACACCCACAAGGCTTTTATCGAAGGCAAAGTAGTAATTCGGGATTGACACAAGTGTGGTTTCAGCTGAGATCTGCATTGAATCCCAGTTTTAGACAAGTCTTGTGAGGAGCTGAAAAATCACGGGAAAGGGGAAGGAGAGTGGCTTCCTTCAACCCCCACCTTCCAGTTTCACAAGTGAAATAAAAACTCATCCAAGGAACTCTCTGTGAGTAGCTTGGACACAACACTTAACAATTATTCTTACACTCAGCCCAGCTTTGCTTAACACTTCTACAGCTGTGAAATGTAAATGTGGAGAAGTGACTCAGATATGTGTTACCCCTTTATTATGGATGTCACAGCTCTCTTATTCTGAAGCTGTGAAAGAGATTTTCATTCCCTGTAATAAATGGTTCTTGATGTTGAGGGTTTGAGTTTTAATTCTTCAAAGAGCAATTAGCTGATTAGCTTCTTATTTGATGAAGCAAATGAGTAGTTGATTGTGTTTTCTTGGTAATTTCCTTTCTTGGAAGGTAGAAGCAGGTTAGCAATAATAATAGGTGAGATTTTCTTTAAGGTGCAAAGTTTGGGATAAATCTCCAAAGTTTGACAGCGAGCCGCTTCTGTCATCTTTTGATTTCATCTTCAATTTCTAAATTTCATGCTGCCTGAAAAAACCCCACACCTGAATAGTTGAAGAAAATAATACCAAACTTTGACAAGTGAGTCCTTACTCCAGGACAGATTAATTGGGGTGTTTGGATGTGCATCCTTATGATCTTATCTTGGTGCATCCCAATTTTGCTTGTTGTTCAGGAGCAGCAAGTACCCAGCTCACCTGGGAGACACTGAAACTAGTAAAAGTAAGGATGGAGTCCTGGTGTGATCATATCCGAAAGAGCAGGCAGGTAATTTGACTAGAAGGCCAACCTGCTTTAATGATATTAAAAACTTAATGAGGTGGAAATTATGATGATGTAAGTTTCAGTAGTGGCTAATACAAGATTCATCTCTCAGTGTTCTGGAAGCATTTAAGGATTCAGAAATCTGTCAAGGAATGTGATGGAGCCAGAATTTGGAGAAGGTGAATGATGTGCTGTTCAAACAGGATTGAAAGTGTTTCTTCAGCTGAAAGGAGAGTTGCCATGTGAGCCTTTGGCCAAGGTAACTGGGATAAGCAGCCTTAAGGCTGTCTGGATGCAGACCCAGCTTAGAGGCTCAATATAACTGTATCTTAGGGGTTTATTTCATGTGACACCATGAACTGGTGGAGCAGTTCATCTCTGCTGGGACAAGGTCTCTCCCAGCTCCTCTCTTCCCTCTGCACAGGTCTCCTCACCCGTTGGCAAGGCCAAGCATTCAATGGGCTGATGGAGCTTTCCGTGGGATCTGGATACATCCATTTTCCATGCTGGGTAGTTTTCTGCTGTTGAAGTAACTTGAGGTGACTTACAGAGGATCTTCTGAGCATGGTAGTGGCAGAAGGTGAGCAACAGGGACAGGAGGGAAGGACTGGGACCTCTCTGCTTGGCAACAGCTGCTAGTTTGGCTCACCACATCTTCCAAAACCGTGCAGCACACCAAGGTGAGGGGTTTTAATGTTATCTGGGAGAGGTGATAATCAGACAAGGTTTGTTGCATGGGACAGATTGGCTTTGAATCTTTTTTCCTGCGAGGACATTTGACTTACAGGAAGTCTCTTATCCTGCCCGTGTGCTTTCTTAAGGGTATTTCATAAAGAGAGGTTTAATGAACACTGGTAAGAGTCAGTTCACTGGGCAGTCACGGATGCAAAGCCTGCCATGGGCGTTCTCTCTCAAGAGCTGCGTTAAAAAACGTGACGGAGACCATGCTGCTTGCAGACCTTGTGCTTTGCATGAGGCAGGTAAAACCCTTCCTCAGGAGCTGGGAAAAGCAGGTCACTGCAGTACAGGGTGTTAATCACTAACCAGCCAGACCAAGATAAAGTGCCTTGTCGGATATGGGACGTATGAAGAATGTGGTTTCATCTAAGCAAGCATGTGTTGCATATTAATGATAGGTAAATTGGCTTTCAGGGTGTGGGGAGAAATTAAAATAAACACTGGCTTCTGGAACTCGTCTGGCTCTTCCTCCTGCAAAAGCACAGTGTAATAACAGAGGAGCAGTTTTGCTCAGGAGGATTTCAGTTTCATGTGACTGCCTGCTTTGGCCAGTGATCTCGGGCTTTGGCTTTCTTCACTGCGCGTCAGGTAGCAAAAGGCTGCAACACTTCTTTCCAAAAATGCCCCTGGAAGAAACTGCCTCTTGTTATGTCGCTTATCAGGAGCAAGAAGTCTGCAAGGTGCTGTGCAATGAAGATCTGTGGCCTCTGCCTGAGAGATTTCTGTCTGAGTTTATAAGGTGCTGTGAGGTGAAAGAGCAAGTACAGGTGACCAAGGAGGAAAAAGCAGAGATGAAGGAGGATGAGGATTATAATTAACATGATTAGACATGAGCGTATTTGGGTGATTCAGCTGAGGTGCTGAACCCTCTGTGGAGGTTATTTGGCGTAGCCCCTCGTCATCCCGGCGTGGGAGGGTGTGAGCAGTGTGTCATGGCCATCGGAATCGGCACCTGGGAGCGCTTTCCAGGGCCACTGTCACCGTGCAGGGACGTGTTTGTGTCCAGGCCCCACATGCTGGGTGTCTGTAGCAGTGACTTTGGGTGTGAACAGTGTCATGGCCATCGGAATCGGCACCTGGGAGCGCTTTCCAGGGCCACTGTCACCGTGCAGGGACGTGTTTGTGTCCAGGCCCCACATGCTGGGTGTCTGTAGCAGTGACTCTGGGTGCAGGCTGCGTGCTTTATCCCCATACCTAACTCTGTTTGTCACTGGGTGGATACCTTGGACTGCTGTCAGTGTTATCTGAAGCTTTTTATTGCTTTCCCCACCTCTAGGGCCGAGAATTCTCACACACTCCAAATATCCTCATTACTCATAGTCCACATCCCACAGCTTAGCGTCACTTGGGAGAGCTGGACTTCCCGGGAGCCTGCGGGGGAAGGACAAGCCCTTTTCTACGTGCTTGCACCTAAATTATTTTTGATGGGACTTGAATTTCTGTGAGCAGGTGCCCCAGGACTGACAGCTGGCACCGTATCACAGCAATGGCCGGGGAAAATGTGCTGCAGATGGCAGGGGCAGCTTTCCCTGCGAGCCTGTGAGGCATTGAGGGAGCAATAAGAAGAGCTGTCAAAGTGGTACCAAGCCTAAATGGTTCTTTTCCCCCAGAAGAAATTTCATACTGCCCTTGTATATGCTGATTGTCCTTCAGTGAAACCCAAGTGCTTTTTCTTGCTTTGAAAAGAGTGCTTGCTTTAAAGCTGGACAGGATCCATCCCGTCAGAATATCCCTAGAAGTGGAATTTGGCAAAAGTCCTGTTTCTATTCTCTAGCTGATGGGTGGCTGTCAGACTGCATGAATAAATTTGGTGTCTGGAGGAAGTAATGGTGTATATAATCCCAGTGCTTTAGGAGCAGCACTTGACACTCTCTCATTTCTTTGTAGAGCTTGATCTGCATACAAAATGCGTGGTGGATGTGGATGCAAACAAGGTTATTCTTCACCCCGTAAACACCAACCTTTCAAAAGGAGATGGCAGGTAAGATTTTTGAATTGGGTAGGTCAGGTTGAATAAATGAAATACGAGTCTAACAACTAGAAAATGTAGGCCTTGATAGAAGGTTTTTAGTTTAAAAAATTATATATATCCTTTCTGCAGTGTAATTGCCATCATCCATAAAATAAGGCTGATTATTACCATGCTGGGAAGTTGCTTTGAAAACCTCGTGCATTTTCTTCCTGCTCTCAATAATATGTTAGTGCTTAATGTGTCCATGAACGTTCATTTTTTTTCTCGTGTGCTGCTATGGGACAGGGGAAATTTAAATCTGCAAAACAATTTGAGCAGGGCACAGTTTGTCATTTTGGAATGAAATTAATTTTCACAGTTGTTTTCTTATAATGGGTCACGGTGTGAGAAGGGGAATGGGAACATTCTGGAGAGCTGTAGCTCTAGGAGTTTCTCGACAATGGGGCGTTCCATGCATCAAAAACCCGTGGAGAGGTGGCTGAGGGTAGGGACCAGTTTGTGTCGGAACTGGCATTAATCTATTAAATTACTGTGAAACTGAAAAGTCATGCAATAAGTGATAGAGTTAAGCTTCTGACTATTTAATTTATTGCTTGAGGCAAGGGGAGGAAATGAATAAATACATGCATGAAACAAAATAATGGTGCAGGAAAAGGCAAAACCTGTTGCTGGATGTCTGCAGTCAATCCTGTGTTTTCTGGGGGGGAAAAAAGGAAGAGGTCTTAAGAGTAACAGAAAGGATAAAAATTCAGTTAAACACACTACAAAACAGAGTTTTGTTTAAATTTTCATGTGAAACTGAGCTGTGTATCAGGGGTTAGTATGCATTAACTGATCTCTGATAATTGAAACTCCTCAAACCCAAGTGGTAGTAAATGGACAAGCGAAGAGATCATCAGGTGCAATATTTACCTTCCATTGTCATTAGCTGAAAGATTTATTACAGACAGTGGGACTGGAGCTTTAATAAGTTACTTAAAACCAACCAGGCTGTGTGGGGGGGGGGATGTTTTTGTTTGTATCAATATCCTCCTCCTCCAGGAACATGTGCGTTGTTCAGCTGCCAAAACCCTACGTTGATCTGAGCCTCTAAAACTGCTAAAAATGGCAGGAAATTGAGATTCTCAGAGGCTGAGTCGGCCACAGCAGGATTAAAAATGTAACTCATAGTTTCTCTAAAATTCATGGCAATGAAATGCATGGTTTACAGTCCCTAAAATGTGCTTGAA
Source organism: Struthidea cinerea (assembly GCA_013397865.1). Lineage (NCBI taxonomy): Eukaryota > Metazoa > Chordata > Aves > Passeriformes > Corcoracidae > Struthidea > Struthidea cinerea. The sequence goes on along the minus strand of VZTI01003651.1, from coordinate 522,760 downwards.
AACGTTCACGGGGCAGCCACACATCATGCAAATCGTGTCCCTTGGCAGGGGAGGGCTGGCTTGGCAGTGGCTCGAGGTCCTGGCCAAGGTGGTGAGCTCAGTGTGAGAATCCAGCGCTGGAGCGAAGAATGCTTCATTTGCATCCTCACAAATACCCATTGCTAATCTAAGCAGGAAGCATAGGAAATTTATATGCGGTGATTTAATACAAGAGGGGAAAGTGGAGGCCCATTAACTGCACTGAGGGTTTGCCTGCACACGGTGAGACAACAGATCCCAAAAACACGAGCTGGAGCGGTGAGGGTTTGGAACAGGGTCCTTTTGGAGCAGGTCACACCATTGAGAGGCTGCTGCTGAATTGTCTTGGCTTCTGCAGCTCCATCAGAGGAGTCTTAAATGTCAGCTCAAGGAAAAGGTTAGTCTCAGCTGCAGTTTTTCTAAGTCTGGGGGTTAATTTATGCTCAGGTTCTGCTTCCGTTTCCAACTCCACCATCAACTACTTTGCCTTCTGTGACAGAATCAATTCCTTTGGATTTCAGACTTTTCTGGTGTCTCAAGTGAGCTGAAGGAATTCTGGCAAACCTTTTAACTAAAGAGGGAAAAAAGCAGTAAATGATACTGTAAATACACAGTTTAGGTGCTTGCAAAACAGGGCAAGTTTGAAAACCTCCAGAGCTTTGCTGCGTTTCTCATTGAGATGCCGGGGTCAATTTAGGAACTGGGAAAAGAATTTTAGAAGCAGAACTGAGTGCAGTCACATCCCCACTTGTCATGACTCAGCCGTGCTCTGGCAGGGAGCGACATTTGGAAAAACAACCCATGACTTTTGGATTTACGCATTTTTTCCCACTTCCATCCTCTCTGGGAGAAACCAAGCCTGGGAGATTGGGATGTAAATAAATCCCCCAACGTGAGGTGCGTGGGACCTGACTGTTGGATGTGGCAAATTGTGCCCGTGTAATTGCCGCTGAAACGTTGTCAGGTATCCAGAAAAATGTATCTGTTTCAAATTTGGCATTAAAAATTAAGGAATGTTTTGAAAATCCAGGTGATAACTGGTGGACCTCACTTTTTCTTGCATCTACACACTGAATAGATTATTTATACATTTCTCTAGAGACCTGAGGATTAATAAGTACATGTAAAACACTTGCTCCTAAAAAAAGTCTCTTTTCACATGGCTGAAAAAAAAATCTGGTATTCTCCTGTTATTCCTTAACCAAGAAATGACCCTTCCTGAGCTGGAGAGAGGCAGCAGTTACTTTATTGAGCAATCCTTAATGGTGTTGTGCAGGTTTCAGTAACTTGATCACGTACAAAAGATCAATTTTAAAATCCATGGGATGACCTCCAGGCTGGGCAGGCTTTGCTGTTTACCTTGGGCTGTTGAGGGGGTGGGTTTGGTTGGGTGGCGGCTTCTTGTGTCAAAATTAAAATTATACCGTGTGGAAATGCTCACCCTTTTCTTTAGCTGCCTTCACAAAATTAATTGTGACAGAGCTTTGAGTTTCTGTCACAAATTTCCCCAAATGACCTCTGCAAATCAAAATCTCCCCTCAAGGATGTGTGAAGCTCCAGGGATTCACTGTGGATGGATAATATCATTAGCATGACTTGTCCCCTCTTTTGTTTGCCTTCCTGAGCTGTCTGCTCCCTCTGCTCTCCCTGTTGCAAAGGTCAAGGCTGAAGTTTCTTTATCAACTCGGGATTTACTCAGTGCTGCAGAGATTACTCACAGCATTCTGACTCGGTGGCTGGGGCTTGGAAGAGGGTGTGAACTTACTGTGATTGAAGTGAATAGATAAGTCCTGGGCGACAATTGGAATGTTTATGGGAATTAATTTTTTGGACAATCTCCAAATTGACTCTAATTACTCCAGGTTCTTTTATAGCCTTTTTTTTTCTTTTTAACTATCAATTTGCTTGTGGTGCAATTTTACATTTCCCAAACAGGACTTACTAAAAAGATTTAATTTTTTTTTGACAGGTCAGACAAAGGAGGTTTATTCTGTCTTGCAGACATCACTGTAATTGATGTGTAACTGATACGAGCTCAGAGATCAGTGGTGTATCAGTCTGGCACAGCCCTGTGAATCAGCAATGGTATTTGTAAAGCAAAGCATTCATTAAATCTGCCCAGCAAACCACCTTCGAGCCTTTTTATTAAGAGAAAATGCTTAAAAATGAAACAAGTGCTGACTTCACTGTACTTTTGTTGCAGTTTGTGGTTTCTAGCTGCTTTCCCTCTTGTTTTGCAGAACAGAGAGATTCCAAAGGCTGGCACAGGGTAAAAACTCTTCCAAGGAATGAGTGCAGCTAACTGGAGCTGACAAGTGTGTTAAACCAGGCTGGGTTTTTCCTTTTCAGCTATTGTAATGTCTTTATAATTAGTGCTTTGTAGTAGATTAATTCAGTAATTGAGGATCTTTATAAAGATTTGCTTTTAAGGTATCTATTTCTGGATTTAAACCAGTTTATTTTTCTGTACCCGCACAGACACTTTTTTTGCTCATCCAGCTGTGGTGCTTAAACTCAATTTTCGGTTGTTTTTAGGGAGATCTGGAAATTGAGAAGGGGTGTGTTATTATCTTAGGCTTGAGGATTTTGTAGCCTTGCAGCAGCTGAGCTCAGTGATTTCTGCTTTGATGAGGAACTGGGTAAAGCCCAAGTATGTTTTACACAGGCAAGAATATTTTTAGAAGATTCTTCTGCCATTCCAATTCCCGTTTTCTTTCTGAGACATCTCACAGTCCTAAAGAAGGTCATGGGGAGATGGGGCTTGGAGCAACCTGGGGTGGTGGAAAATGTCCCTGCCCATGGCAGGGGGTTGGAATGGGATGAGCTTTAAGGTCCTTCCAACCCAAACTGTGATTCAAGTGGGTAATAAATGGCTGATTTCAGGTGGATGGTGGACTTCAGGCAGTGGTTGGGTTCACTTGAACAGCCCAGTGTGTTAAAACTTTCCTGAGTTTGTCTTTGGACTGAAGTTTCTTTCTTCTTACAAAGCTGAAGAAGCTTTTAATCCTTTTGAAGAAATTAAGATTAGGGCCAATTCAGACAGAATCCTGGCAAAGATTTAGATACTGAAAAAATGCTACCAGAAAACAAGTACTAGGGTCTCACAGACTAAGCAACATTAGTTCACTCATTTTGAAGGGTTAAGTGCGAAGTGGAGGAATGGTAACAAAACACACGTGACTTTAAATTTAAAAACAAACAGACTGGTTGCTAAAAACTGGAACAGGGTGTTTTTGCAGGCCCACACAAGCTCCCTGTGCTGTGTGTTAGCCAGGAATCCCGTGCTGCGGAGGCCAGGAGCATGTGGAGAGGCAGGATAAGCTCCTGCTTGGCACAGCCTGAGCAGTTACACAAGGCTGGGTCTGCCCAGAGCAAGGTGAAGCCGCCTTTCACCTGCCTGGGGCGTGTGGGTGACTCCTTAGTGTGACTCCAGAACTCCCCTTAAAGCTGCTGAAAGCTGAAAACAAGCCATGACTTAGCAGCTCTTGCTGTGGGGAGTGTTAGAGACCTCCAGCTCCCTCGATCGTAATGGGAAATGCTAATTTTAGTGTGGAAGTGCCTTAGTAGTGAGGTGGCAAAACCGCACATAAATCGATTTCTTGTGCAGAAATTATAGATAAGGGAGTGTGTTAATTGGGGTGAATGTACACTGAGTGGAAAAACATTAATTTTAAATTTAAAAGTATCTCTGTGGTGTGACAGAGTATATCTATCATATTTCAGTGAGCTATACAAGGAATATATGTGGAATGATAAGCAAAAATCCCAGTTAAAGAAAGGCTTGTCAAACATTGAACACGTCATGATCCTGTTTATTTTTGTTCTACATATTACAATTTTTGCAAATGACATCCATTTACCTCAGAGAGTCAAGGTGCCTGGAGAGGAAATGCTGACAGGATTATATAGGTGTTCTTGTATATGTGGATATGCATGAACTGGAAAAGCTGACTGGGAGGAGTAACCAGGAAAAATTTTACTTTTAAAAAATAACTCGTGGCAGCAGGAGCACGTCGGGGTGCAGACTTCACTTCCACCCTAGGAAAGGACATGCATGATCAGGAAAGGACAAGCTTGATCAGGAAAGTAGGCAAATTGTATGAAGGCACTGCTATTTATGGAACTAATCTGCAGAACTCCACGCTCCCAAGAAAACAGGCAGTTACTGGTAGATAGTCATGGAAAAATGCCCATATTTTCTTGAAAATCACCCAGGATCCTGCCTGATGTTAGGCAAGAATCACTTGGAGAGCTGTCTCATCTCAGGCATCTGTGTCCCCAGCTGTTCCTGCATTTGACTGAGGAGTCTCAGCTGTTGGACACCACCAGAAATGGAATATTGGGCTCGCTGAACCATTTGAATGCTGTGATACGGTTGCTATTTGACAGCAAAGCAATTTAAAGGGAGAAATATTATTGTCTTTGAAGATGGGTGAAAGCTAATTGCTGTGCCTTTGCTTCTCCCCGTCTTTCCTGGCATTGTATTAATTCCGTATAAACTGCTTGCGATGGGGGAAATTCAGGTTAGGATGTGTGGAAGGGACACAGAGTTGCACTAAGCAGGAATGGCTCCTGTGGGCTGAGTGGTCACACTGGTGCATAAAACTCTGAGAATGAAATTTCTGGGTTAGATGTTAGTTCAGCATTGTCATCCAGGGAACAGATCTGTGCAATGTTTTCATGTGCAGCAAGGTTCCAGGAAGTTGGAGAGGGGGCAGGGAGAGAGTGTGTGTGTGTGTATTCCCGAGGCCAAGAGCTGACATCCAGAAGAAAGGGAAGTCTGCCCCTCTCGGCATCCAAACTGGTCTTTTGTGGGCACAGAACAGCTCACAGGAAATTCATGTTTGCAAAAACAGCACCATGAGATTTCCCTGCACTGCCAGCTCGGCCTCTGTTGCGTCCCTGCTCAACTCTTACTTCAAGCATGAGTTCGTTCTGTAAAATTATGATTGTTTCTACTGGGTTTTATTGGTCAAGTTACTGAACAGCCTGAAGAAGTTAGAAGAGAAGGGAAAAATAAGCCTAATTTAAAATTGACAGAGTAATTTAAACGAGTGAATGAAATAGTGGTGAAAACATGGCTTTTTCAGTCTGTTATCAGAGCTTATTTTGTAGGAAGTGGTATTAAAGCTATGTTATGGAGGTGAACTTGTGCTGGGGGAGGTTGAGGTTGGATATCAGGAACAGTTTCTTCACTGGGATGGTTTCAAGCATTGGAATGGGCTGCCCAGGGAGGTGGTGGAGTCCCCATCCCTGGAGGGACTTAGAGCTGTGGGGATGTGGCCTTGGGGACAGGGGACAGTGCTGGGAGAATGATTGGACTTGACGGTTTTAGGGGGCTTTTCCAACGTTTTTAATTCCATGTGTATTAAGGCTGGACTGCATCCAGCTGCCAGTGATCTGTTTTTCTCAAACTTGTCTTCTGATATAAAAATTATATTACTAAATACTTCTGATGAGTTTCTGCAGTACCTAGAAATCATTTTATTCAAAGTGTCCTGGGGACAGCAGGACTGACACACAGGGCTCTGCCACTGCACCTCCTGAGGCTTCGGCTGCACAAGGGAGAAATTAATTTGCACAAGGAGGTGAATGCTCGCCATCTAAAATCCTTATCTCGTGTAAAATTGAGAAGTGGGAGTTCTGCCAGGAGAGAAGGGGATTGCTGAGCTTCCAAGTTGTGCTTTTGAGTAAGTGTTTGCTCCAACTCATGTGCTTTGACTGGAGTAAAGGTGAAAATCTGAGACAGAAACCCGCCGTTAATTTTTGTGATCGATCAAAAGTAAACAGAAGTTTTGAACTGTGCTTGTGTCAGTGTGCTTAAAACAGACCTGGAACCTATTTTGTATTGCTTAAGAAAATAAGTGCTGAGACTTTGTGTTAGTGATTTCTTTTATAGCTGATTCCCTTCCCACCAGCTGGGTCACAGTTATTTACTTCTACCTTTTTTTATGGCAAACACAGTCATAGCTAATTAGGATTATCTGTTATTTATAAGCTCTGTGCCCATGTGGCAAATGAAAACTGCTTTAACATGAGGCACATCCTCTTGATGTGAGAACTTTGTGGCCATGTCACTACTGGAACCATCCTTGGCCCCCTCATATTCATTGGATGAACATCAAAGAGGCCTTTTTTGATCCTGCTGCTCCTTTGACCAAGCTGGTAATAACCTGTTACATTTGAGGGAAAGAGTAAATAGATGAAGAATTCATTTGTTTCACATCATGTGATCTGAAGTATAACCCTCAGCTTGTGCTTTATTGATTCTTAATCTCTGGTGCTTTTTTCTCTTTAAAACCAAAAACATGCGTAGAGTACCTTCAGCCTTAATTCTTCACTAGGTTGAACGTTTTTAATCAACTGCAATCTAGCAGCAAGTTTTGGAGTACCCTTGGCATCAGTGACCTGCTTGCAGACAGCATTTGGAGGTTGGTGGTGATAATTGCTCAGCATCCAGTCCTTCAAGAAAACTTCTCTTGAACTGGCAAAGGCTTTTGACTGGGATTTCTCCAAGGAGTTGATTTCTGCTGCAAACAGAAAGTTATCGGCAGTGCCTTCCCACAGTGGTACCAGCAGTAAGGGCCAGTCCCCAGAGCTGGGTTGTTTTCTGGAAGAAAAACGTCAACACAACCACAAAACAAAACCAAAACCCCTCTTGGTGCCACATTGAAGCTGTTAGAATGAGTGTGTTTAATATTTGAGTGGAATGTAGCTTTTATTGAGCCATTTATGGCAATTTTGAGACAGTTGTCTCAACAGTTTTGGTTTTCAAGCCCACCTGAATCTGAAGCTCTCAATATCAGGTTGCCAAAGCTTCAAGGAGAGTGTGAAGTGTTAATTGTTTTCTTGACTTCTTAAATCTACAAGCTAAACCAGACAAATTAATTTGCTTTAAGAGGAGTCTATCTCTCTCTGTCTCTATCTCTCTCTCTCTCTCTCTATGTATATGTATATCACTGTTTTTATGCCCAGCCAGTTTTGTTTTGTGAATGTTTGAGATTAAACTCCAAAATCTTGATCTCAGATTAATATGATAATGAGTTCAGGAAAAGATGCAAGAGAGGATATTTCCCACCCTCCAACATGATTGATTAGTAACAACCAGGATAACTTTGTGCTGTACAACTCTTACAGTCAAAATGACTGGAACAGAGAGTGTATAGATGTGTCCCCCAAGCTAATTTGAAATAAGATCATCTGAATGTTCAGGGTTGAGCATCTGTGGCAGGACAGGGTTTGATGCTCTCCTGAGAAGGTGGATAAATACCTCGGATTATCAGTGATTGTATGGTCAGCTGGAATATACAGGCAGGTAATAATCACATACAGACTTTTAATTTCCTTAGGTTTTGGAAAATGGAATATGAAAACTGTCAGGGTTTGTTTCCTAAATTATTTCTGAGTTTATCATGAAAAGTGAAGAAAAGGAGAAGCCTCGGTGTTTTAGAGTCATTGTCCTAAGGAAATTTGAACAAGTTTTGAAAGTTACTAGAGTGCATCAGTTTGAGCTGATTTGTCTTTATTTTTGTTGTGGTGGTCTTAATTTTAGGATGGCACTGTTGCACTTGATGCTACCTTACACTTATGGGGTTTATTCTGATTTTGTCACCAGCTCTATAAAGTCTGAAATAAAACTACTGAATGCAGAGGACCTTGTTTCTGTATGTGTTTATTACAGTAAAATGGGAAAGTTGCAGTTGCTGTAACACCTCAAGATTTGCTTCAATATTTGATATTCTTCTACCTATTTGAATGTCAGTAGATGGGGAAAAACGTTACAGGCCTGTTTGTTCTCCTCCTCCTGTGAGGAGAAATCAACAATCAGGCATCTTGTAGGTGTTTCTGGGTTTTGTTTTCCATGAGCTCGGTCTGCAGGAATGCAGTGTCTGCTGCTCTTGCATGGGCAGCACCCTTCCCTCTGCTGGGAATGCTTTTCCTTCCTGGAAAGAAGCTCTGGAAGTATGGCTGTTTATGGCCTCCTCCTGAAAGGAGCACTAAATTTTGTGTTGTTGCAGTTTTAGAAGTACCAAACCACCTTCCCTTGGTTGTAATTTGCATTAAAATAAGTCGTGTCTTTATCCATTCATTTTGTGTGGAGCAGGGCAAATTCCGGGGATATAAATCTGGCTTTCTGTGCGCTGCTGTGGGATGAGCGTTGCGTTCACTGCTCTGGGAGTATGTGAAATAAAATAACATTTTAATTAGTGCTCGAAAGTTCATGGCAGCCTTGATAAGCATAAGGTTTGATAAGCATATACTGTCTTACAAAACTAATTATCCATTTGGAGCTCCTTTGAGGAGCTGCAAGTTGAGGAGAGAAGCAGTCAGGGTAATAGGGATTTTTTTGGCTAAAGGAAGAGGGCTGGACATGAAGGATATCGTGAAAGGAAGGATGGACTTCTCTAAGAGCAGTGGCTGCATGAGGGGATTTAAGTTTTGCCTCAGCTCTACCATATGCTCCTTATCTGACTGTGGGCTGCAGATTCCTCCCTTCCATTTCAAGCCTCTAATAAATCTAGCATTTTTCCCATTTTTTTGGTTGCTATCTAGTCCAAGAAGCATTTTAGTGTGTGGGAGTGTGGCTTTTTATTGTTTGAGTTGGGTGAGTTTTGGTTTGTTCTTCTTGTTATTGTTGTCATCTTGGAGTTTTTTGTGTTTGGGGATTTTTTTGGTCTTTTTTTTTTTTTTTCCCCCAGCAGGAAGCTTCCTGTGCTGGTGTATAATTAATTAGGTCACATCACTCAGTGGGGCCAGAACTCTGAGCCCTCATATTGTGGTAGTGACGTAAGGAAACCCTATATCTTAATGTGTATTGTCTGAGCTTCTCAGGCTCGTCCACTTACTTGAATTTTCAGCCTTTTGGAAAGCACAGTGCCATTTTCTGCCTTTCTCCTCAGGGTTTGTAGCCTCCTGCCAGCATTTTGTTCTGTCCCTCAGCAGCTGAAGCCTTACTGTGCTGATCAGATAAATGAAATGAAGGAACAGGATATCCACTCGGCTTTATCTGAGTAGTCCTGCAGTGACGAGCACTTCCAGCTCTCTGGATTTTTTAAAGCATTACTTGCATACGTGTATGATCTGAATTTTATCTATACTTGGGAGAAAATATAATCACTCAAAAAATATTCTCTAATATGAATAACTCTGATCAAAATTTAGCTCTGATCAAACTGCCTGAAGGCGGGGATAGATTGGAAATTGGGAAGAAATTCTTCACTGTGAGGGTGGGGAGGCCCTGGCAGAGGTTTCCCAGAGAAGCTGTGGCTGCCTCTGGTTCCCTGGAAATGTCCAAGGCCAGGTTGGACAGGGCTTGGAGCACCCTGGGATGGTGGAAGGTGTCCATGGCAGGGGTTTGGAACTGAATGATCTTTAAGGTCCCTTCCCACCCAAACCATTCTGGAATTCTATGGCAGTGATGTTATCCCTTGTTTTATTCTTCTGTCAAACCTTTTCCTGGTTTGAAGGCTCTCCTCCCTACTCCTCTGAGCTCTTGGAGCAGTATTTGTCATCAGCCAGCTTCTGTGTTGGAATGTATGTATGTCACAGCCCATGTATTTCTGATTCCTTCCCCAAAATGCACCTAAAGATGATATCTTTGCAGAGTTTGCAGCCATGACACCATGGAAAGGGAGAATTACAATGTGCTCAGCAGAAACTTTAGAGGTGTGAAGAAAAAAAAAGGCAAAAAGACAAAGAGAAACCGTATGCAGATTTTGTGGCAGAGAAGAGAGAAATAGGGACGGTTCTGAGAGGAAGCAATTATCTGGTTGCTGAAACCACATTTGCAGCAGCTGAGGCTTACAAGCATCTCTACTGCCTACAAGTTTTCTTGCTTAAACACCTGCCCTAAGCAGCAAAGAGGTTGTGAAGCAACTTCACACTGAAACCTCCCACCCATGCTCTGCTCCCGCCTGTGCAAATCCTCTCTGCAGAGTTGGCACACGTGGTTTTATCTCTCCCTGTCACCACTGAGGTATCTTCCTGTGCTGCTAAGAGTTTAATTGAATTGCAGGAGGAGCACTGGCAAGTCTTTCCCAGTGTTCCCAGTGCAGGAATTATGTGGGATTAGTAGAACCGTGGCACGTTCACACTGCACAGTGGTACAGAGTAAGCTCAATTCTGTGTGCTGAGGAATTACTGCAGCATGTGGACATAGGGTTGGAATTGGGCATAGTCCTCCATGACCCGATTTCTGGTGATAATGAAGGATCTCGTGGTTAAATGGTGAGGTGTTTTACTTGTGAAGGTGGCACAAGGTGAAACTGGTAGAGCTCTCTGAGAGTGTGTGATGCATATCCTGGTATATCTTGTATATCCTGGTACAGTTTCGTGTGAAATGATGTCAGTCTTTGGAATCCCAGAATGGTTTGAGCTGGAAGGGACCTTAAAGACAGTCTCATTCCAACCCCTGCCATGGGCAGGGACACCTTCCACTATCCCAGGCTGCTCCAAGCCCCATCCAACCTGGCCTTGGACACTGCCAGAGATGGGGCAGCCACAACTTCTCTGGGCACCCTGTGCCAGGGCCTCATGACCTTCCCAGGGAGGAATTCCTTCCCCATATCCCACTCAAATCTCCCCTTTTCCAGTTTGAAGCCATTCCCCCTTGACCTGTCCCTCCATCCCTTGTCCCAAGTCCCTCTCCAGCTCTCCTGGAGCCCCTTTAGGCACTGGAAGGGGCTCTGAGGTTACCCCGGATCCTTCTCTTCTCCAGGTGAACACCCCCAGCTCTCCCAGCCTGGCTCCAGAGCAGAGGGGCTCCAGCCCTCAGAGCATCTCCTGGGCCTCCTCTGGTTTCACTGCAACAGCTCCATGTCTTTCCTGTGCTGGGTCCCCAGGGCTGGATGCAGTGTCCCAGGTGGGGTCTCACCTGAGCGGGGCAGAGAGGGAGAATCCCCCCTCCCCTGCTGCCCATGCTGTGGGAGGAGCCCAGGGCAGTGTTGGCTTTCCGGGCTGAGGTTGTTGAGCACTCTGTAATCAAACATTTCCTCATACCTTTGTTTTCCTTGTCCTCTAGTCCCTGTTCAGGTTTTTCAGGTGACATTTTCCCAGGTCAGGTCATGCCAACAACCCCTTTCCAGAGGCCGTGGCTGAGATTCCGTGTGCTCTGTGACAGCTCTTTTGCTGAGCAAGGAGATCACCCTCAAAGGTGATCCTTTGAGATCTGAGAAGCAGAGGAGTCCTGGAAGAATTTGGAATTGCTGTTGGACTGATGGCAGGCTTACCCATGGCAGTCTTTAACACAGGGCTGTGCCTGTGGAGTCACAGGCTGAAAGGGGCCTCTGGAGGTATCTGCTCCATCCCTGCCTCCTCAGGCAGGGTCTCCTGGAGCTGTTTACCCAGGATTATGCCCAGATGTTGTTTTAATATCTCCAGAGATAATTTCTGTAGCTCTCTGTGCATTAATAAAACCATAAGTTGTTTGTATGCTGCTGAAGAGTGACCTGATTCCGAGTGGAATTGGGATTGCACCTGCCTTGCTGAGATGTGGGAACTAAGCTGACAGAACTCAGTATAAATACCAGCTGTCACTGGATAATTGTGTCCATAATTAATATGTTTGAAAGTGAGAGACAAGTTCGTTTTCAAGGCAGTAGTGATGTCAGCAGTTAATTGTAGCTTCATTTGTGAGGGGTTGTTGGCAAGCCACAAGTCTGTACCTTTTGGGAAATTATATTTAGCAGAACATCCATCCAGAAACTACAAAAATTAATCACAAATATTTAATGTTCGTCTTGAATCATTATCTTCTAAATTAAAACTTAGTTTATACCTCATGTTGAAGTGGTACCCAGAGAAATTCCAATTCAAGCAGTGCTGAGTGTTTCTTGTGTTTTAGCTGTTGACTGCTTTGGCTTGTGTGGACACAACCTCTGCAGGATGTCCTTTGTCCTAAAAAATCAAGGATTTTAAAATTATTTTGTCTCTCCTTCAGTCACTTGTCATTTGGGGAGGATCTTGCCTGAGTTTTTGGATTAATTCTGGGAGGTTCTTCAGCACATCAGTGATTATAACCTTTAGCAACATCTGCTCCAGGTTACCATGGCTTTTGAGACAGCTTTTTTTCCTTACATTTTGAACATTAACTACTTGGATCCTTGAACCTTGACAATGGCAGATGTTGGTGAAGTGTTTTTTAAGTTTTCTAGAAGGAAAAACGTTGGATAGGAGAAGGTACAGTTTGAACAGATTCATTCAGATGCTGCAGGTGAGGTAGAAAGGTGAGCGTTTAGGAGTTCATGAGTTCTGGTCATGCCCGTGCCTTAGACTTGCTGCAAATTTTGGCAGATATAATTCCAAAGACTTCAGTGGCACTAACAAGTTCTAAAACTGTTGCCAAGTTGCATAGAAGTCATTAAGCCTTGTTTATTGTCAGGATTAATGCTTAGAAAGAGCTTGATGCCTTCGGGAAAAGTCTTGAAATCCATCCTTGCAGAAAAGTGAAGTTAATTTTTATCACAAAAGAAACTAACTTGTCAACTTAAGTCTCTCCTGGCATCTTTAGGCCAACAAGAAACTAATTAGAGCATAATTGTGGTTTCTCCTGCTGTTGTCCCATCTGTGTACAGTGGTTTCTAAGATATTATAAACATGGATGAAATGGCCACAAGTTAAAAATCTTTGCTGTTTTGCAAATGGTTGTGCTTGGAATTATGACTGGAGTTCTGGAGCAAGTTTTTAATCTGCATTTGCAGGGGATCATAATGAAAAATAATGAGTTTATAGTCAGACTTGAAAATCTATTTATGGGGACTCAAAAAGGAGGAAAAATCTTATGCTGAAATGATTACTAAATTTTTAATTGTGATTTGAAGGATGTCATTTGAAGACCTTTTAAAACCTATTTATAAATCAGATTCTTTTAGAATACAACACCAAAGGCAGTATGGAAAATGAGTAATAATGGCAGGAGTACAGTATAAGACTTTTGTTCTCCCTTAAAAGGAGATATTCAGTTTATTATTTGAATTCCAAGTCACTGGAGCCTGTTCTTATGTGAGTCTCTTGCCACTGATGCTTTATAGGGAATCTTCTTCATTGCTAAACCAACTGAATATACTCAAATTATGGCTTCTCCTGCAAGGCTCACTTGTAGCCTTTTTCTATTATTTAATGCTGAAAAAAAAAAAAAAGAAAATTTTAAAAATCATACCAATGGTGCATCTGAGTTTGGGGGAGGGTTTCCTCTGTGTCTCAAACCTTGTTTCAGGTTTTTGAGTGGCAGATGGGAAGGGACCCCCAAATGGCCTTGAAAGCTCCCTGCAGAGTGACCTCACCCTGCTGCCCTGGTGGTGTCTCCTCCCAGGCAGGGCGCCGTGCCTGAGGCAAAGCAAACTTGTCCAAAGAGAGAATTATCTGTTGCTACAGGATTTGTGCAGAAGACCTGTAGTGATCAAAAGGGATAAAGAACAACCTGCTGGAAGTGATTTCTGTGCTTTCGAGCTGATGCTTGTTCAGGAGGTGCCTCTTTTTCCCCTTCCCAGTCATCTCTCTTCCCTTTCATCCGTCATGTTTGTGATGTACAAACACGGATAAGCAAACTGTTGGCTTGATCTGAGTGGAATATACTGAATTATAGAAATGGTTTGGGTGGGAAGGGACCGTAAAACTCATCTCATTCCAACCCTGACACCTTCCACTATCCCAGGTTGCTCCAAGTCCCATCCAGCCTGGCCTTGGACACTTCAGGGATCCAGGGGCAGCCACAGCTTCTCTGGGTACCCTGTGCCAGTGTTTTACCAATTTTGAAGTATTTTGGGGAGCACATTTCTGATTCCTGTCTGGTAGATCAGTTTGCTGCCCAGGAAGCATAGTTAGATGGATTGCTGAGTTTTTGGGTTACAGTCAGGTGTTAAATGCTGCAGAGTACTTGTGACACCAAACTGGGGTGGTTTTGTCCCGTGCTGGGTCTGAGTGGCACTTTTCCACCCGTGAGCTGCTAATGCAGGGTGTTTAACTTCAAGAAGGCCAACCCCAAACCTGAGCAATTCTGAGGAGGCATCAAAATCCAGCATTTTCTGCTCTCTTGGGTAAATCTCCCTTTTTTGGAGGGCACGCTTTTCCTGGCCTGGTGGTCTTCCCTAGGTGACCACAGCTGCTCTAAATGCTTTATTAATTTTTAAGTAACACACAGCTATGAGTTACTTCACCATAAATTTGGAGTATTTGATGGAATCAGTGAAGTGAGGATGTGGCAGCTTTGTCTGCTGGCTCACAATTCCCCCTGCAGCCATAAAATAGCTGCAAGTGCTGGAGTTTTGTTTTAACCCCCCTGCAAGGTTTACCTTGCCATTTATCAGTTGAAACAATGCAGCCACGGAGAACTTCAAAGTCCCTTTGCTTCACAGCAGAGATCCAGGCAGAGCAGGTTCCTTCCTGTAAACACTCACTTTCCAGGGCTCAAAGTCTTTATTTTTAAAAGCATCTTTATTAGGAATCACCTATTAATGCTGTGTCCAGGAGTTTTTCAGTGTGTATGATCCTCCTGTGCTGTGGGAAACCAAATTAATCTTTCCATATTCTTAGAAAGTTGGTCAGGGTGGATTGAACTGAGGTTTTTTGTTGATTTTTTTAACGTTTCTACATGCTGTAACATCTTATTCCTGGTAGTTAAAGGTGGACGTTGCACACAGAACCACCAGTGTGTATCATGTTTATCTGATAAATCACTGCTTCAAAATAGCTTATTCCCTTTCATCAGGTTTTTAATTAGCAGTGGTTGAGGATCTGATGCAGATGGAAATATTGTTGATCATCTGAGACTGCTTATTGCAGCGAAAGATTTACTGCTGATAACTCTTGTGGTGTCAGCAACAAGAGCGATGCTGGTTCAACACTGCTCGCTTCAGCTCCGAATCCTGCAAGGTAAATAGGGGCCAATTGAGCTGTTGGAAATGACAGAAATATTTTCTAATAGTCTTGAGTGATTAATTATTCCCTTTTCTACCTTCTGTCCCACTTGTTTACTGATACTGTCTGCTCATCTGCTGGCACTCGAGACTGTTGAAACCGTGGAGATTTTGGCTGAGGATCTGTGTTGCTTTCATGTGGGGATCCCTCTTTAAGTGGAGTGTTAGCGTAGTTTCCTTGACAGAAACTTGAAGTGCATGTTGATAGACTTCTGCTTTCTATTTAGCTAAAGCCAAAAAATAGAAAGAATTTTGATTTCTGCCCTTTGGTACTTGAAAATTAGGTGCTGTATAATTTTGAGGTTTTTTGTTGACTGTGAAAGCAAGACCGTTCCTGTGCTGTAGCCTTGTTTGCTCTTTGCCGTGGCATTTTTCATTCTGGGATTTTATTGGAATAATTCAGTAAAATATCCATTCCCATTATATAAGCCAGGTAGTCTTTAAGATGGGAGTATGGAATGGCTTTAGCTGCTTAGCCCTTGTTTCTTAATTCTTGATGAGGAGAGCGCATGGAAAGGTTTGTAAGACGCCTTAGGATAGGACTGAGGATAAAAATGTGACATTTTGTGTGTCAGATAAGTGCTGTTAACATATATTTGCCACATTACTGAAATTACTTTGTTTTGCTGAAATGCATCTTCGCACCACAGGTTTTAGAGGTTGAGGGATCATAAACAGTGAAGTATTTCATGTGCTGGAGTAACCAGAAGATTTCAGTGTTTGATACAAAGTGCTGCCACGGCCTTGGAAACCTGCCTTGTGACAAGGGGAAGGTGGCACGAAGGCCAAGTGAATGAACGCCTAGAACTAGAAAAATACAAATTGGGAATTTATCTGTGCCACTCTTGAGGGCAAAGGTTCTGAACTGTTGGAACTGGCTGTGACAGGTAACAGTGAGTTCTTGTTTGCAGGAATGAGGATATGTTTCAAAAGGAGCAATGGTGGCCGAATGTCGTAATTGTGTAGCTGGTGTTTGCGAGGTCAGGTTGGCTGTGTAACGCTTCCTTCCAGCTTTAATAGCTCTGAATATTGGGAGGATGTGATGGCCAGACTTAGAGAGGTGCGTGGTTGTGGTTTGGAAGGGACCTGGAATCTCATCCAGTGCCACCCCCTGCCACGGGCAGGGACACCTTCCGCTATCCCAGGTTGCTCCAAGCCCCATCCAGCCTGGCCTTGGGCACTTCCAGGGATCCAGGGGCAGCCACAGCTTCTCTGGGCACCCTGTGCCAGGGCCTCACTGCCCTCACAGGGAAGAATTCCTTCCCAGTATCCCATTTATCCCTGCCCTCTGGCAGTGGGAAGCCATTCCCTGTGTCCTGTCCCTCCATCCCTTGTCCCAAGTCCCTCTCCAGCTCTCCCGGAGCCCCTTTAGGCACTGGAAGGTTCTGGTTGCCTTGGCAGGAGCAGCTCCGTGAGCAAACCTCAGTTAATGTGGCAGAAGGGAGGTGTCATCTGGGAAAATGACACAAAGCAGGGCAATGCTTTGCTTTTGGGCCTTAAGAAATACCATCTCCTTCCTCTTCCCTTCTTTCCAAAGGCCTTAAATGCTGGACAGAATGACTTGGGCCATGAAGTTCTCTTCCTTAGGTTGGCATGACTGGCAATAAACCATGGAGCAGGGAGGGGGATGAGGAACACTGAGCTCAGGCTCTGCTGCCAGCACACAGAGCCTTGGATAAGTTACTGTTCTCCTTTGTCATATCCATGCAGTGGGAACAATGCAAGAGGCATCAGCAGACTTGTGATTCTTTTATTCTGTTCAAAAAATTAA